>JARFJB010002528.1:280000-314512 GCA_036346205.1 Vesta saturnalis
GATATTTTGTAGAGAATTAAGTGAATGCATGCTACGAAAGTCGTCTGTTATACCAGAATTCTTACTTGGATCGAATGATAATGGGAAGAACCGACAGGAATTATTAATACAAGTAGATAGTGCACAAGCAAGTAGCAGTTCTAGTCCTAGCCCACAAATGGTGGAAAATAATTCTTCGAATAGTGAAACAACATTAAATACCAGAAGAAAGAACTAAGGAATTAAAAAGGAAAAATGATTTAACAATTTAATGTATTGCATATTAATTATAAAACATGAATTACATATTTCATCTCTTAAATGATTTCCATCTTAATAATAAAATTGTGTAAATCTCTGCTTTAACATCCCAAATGAGTGAGTTCAGTACCTACTCGGTATGAACTCAAAGCAATATTAAAATTTTTTGTTTTCTACTTAAATGTCCATTTTAGGCAAGTATACTGAATACACTACACTGCACTGTATTTAAGATCTACAATTCATTTTGATTAAAATGTAATTACATTTTTATAGTATTAAAATATCAAGGCAAAATTAGTTTACGTTATTTTCTTAATCTGATTAAAGTTTAGAACTTGTGCCATCTTCCGAGAAACCAGTATTCGCTACAAATTCCAAACTTTCCACTACTTCGTCAAATAATCCATCTTTCTCCCACATTTCTTGAGCCAATCAGTCCACATGCTTGCAATGTTTTTGGCAATCTAATGCTGTGATTTCACCAAAAGCGTTTCTCCACTTCTCCTTTTTTTCGAAGGTGAATCGAATAAATCGCCATCAGCCACAGCAGCTTCTTTTCTGATCTTCAAAATAGTAGCAACTGATTTCCCAACAGCAGCCGCTGCAAGTTAGGTTGCCATGACTAAAGGAAATGCCCATTCACCAGCAGATTTTTGTCTATCAAAGAACTGTATAACATCTTTGATAATGTTTCGAGCCTCAGAATGTATAGTTTTCTTCGTAGTTCCAGCCATAATAGGGATAACCTTAAAACATAAAATTACATTTTTATCAAAATTTTGTACATACCTTTATTTCACAAATAAAACAACCAACGTCTTCAAAAAAACTGATTTTAACAAACAATAAAAGGATTAAGTAATAAAACGCACGCGGAAATTGTCAGCTGTAAAATGTAATAATTTACTTTTAACTGTGAATGTACCACTTTATAATTCTCAAAAATTTCAAATGCATTATTTTAGTTGACATATTTTCCGACTATCTTGTTTGCGGGTGGAGCTGTACTTCTGGTCGTTTAAGTGGTTTTATCAAATGGAAGGTTTGAGAGAAAAAATCGATTACATTTTGAGCAAGAGTGGTATTTGAAGAGATTATTTTGTGAATCACTTGCCCATGTACCTAACTGTGGTATATGACTTTCTTCTTTAATAATCGAAATTTAATATGTGGTAGATATAATTAAGTGCGATTATATTCATAGTGAATTCTGCACCGAAATTATTTGAATTCACAAAAAGTCAAATTTTGGCAGGCGAACAAAATAATCGACGCTAATATAACAAGACCTCGATAAATAGTAGACTATTTTTATTGCATCTAAATTTCAAGTGTATCTTAAAATCAATTTGTCGAGACGTAATTTTGGCATTAATAATCTAATTAAATCCCGAGAGCTTTAGCTCTAGGGCTTTAATTTTTGATTATTAATGCCAAAATTATGTTGAGAGAAATTGTAAAATACACGAGAAATTTAGTAGCAATAAAAATAGTAGCTAATTTACCGAGGTAGCGTTATATTTAATAAGATTATTTCGTGATCCAACATTTCAATAGGTATAAGGAAAAACACTAAGAAAGGATAGTGTGTGAATGATATAATTATAATTTCAGAAAAAATGCGAAATTCGTTTATTTTATGTATTTATTATCAACAAACAATAATTACTTAAGTATAAATAACTTTATAACACCATTAGTAGTGATTTCACTTGAGAAAATCGAAATTTTCTAAGGGATTATTTGTTGTTGAATACCGTCCTGTCGGTGACAATTGAGAATGCTGATAAAAATAGTCGACTGTTTAGCACCAAGGTCGCTGTATTTTATTTTGATGGGTCATATCAAAGCAGTTTCCAAGCACGCGATTGGTTAAAAATTAAAATTTGATAGACGAAGGACATAATCGACATTATACATAGCAGTTTAGCCAATTTGAATGTTCTGATTGGCTTAAAATCATAAATGTTAAAGAATTACACGGTTTTGGTTGGTGAAGCTACTCCATGCATAATCATGTATTATCCAAATTACACACGGTAGCCAAACAAAATCGGATGTTCTGATTGACTTAAAATCATAAAAAAAAGTTATCCGTATATCACCAGTTTGTTAATTTTTAGAAGACACATATTTCCATCACATACTTATTGTCATTTCTCTTCCACGTAGCTGGCAGTGTAAATCAAAATATAAATACATAAATGATCTTCCAAACAAAATTCTTTCTATTAGTATATTATGTAAATTAACTTATAATCGAAGAGCTAAAGATTTTTAATTCATTACGTTTTCCTAGATGTTTAAATCAACATGAATTTATTGAAAACGTTTCGGGAATTTAAGAAGTTAAATTTGCATTTCTAAATTAGTTAAAAGTTCAAAGCTTGATTTTGCATAAAGGAGTGATTTATGAACCATTGAACCATGTAATTCTATTTTTAAATAGGAATTGTTTCAATACGCTCATACAGCTTTATATAATGGATTTCCACTCTAATTTTTCATTTAAATTATTCTTTAGTACAATAACATGTACATGCAATAAAAATACATGTAACACCCACAACTTCAGTTACCGTATTGTAGGATTTTTATTTATAAAATCTCAATGTCTCACCAACAAAAGTTTTATATTTTAAGTTCTAGATTTCTAAAAGTATTTTGCAAATAGGTAAGGATCAAATGTGATCAAAGTCTGCAAACATCAAAGCTGATAACGAAACATAATTTATTGAAAGTTTGAAAGACCTCAATTTGTTAAATTAGTTGGCAATGTTCAAATATGATAGGTGGACAAGTTTACAACACCAAGTTGAAGAATTTGAAATCAGATGATATGTTAAGTAAACGTGGTTTACAAATTGGACACTGACACACTAGAAGAACTGTCAGATAATGAAAGCCAAGCTGGACTTATATACATCGTGAACAGAGTAAACATTGTCTGTTTAACTGCACAATCGTACAAACTAAACATACTTGTAGATAAATTACAATTACCGACCGTTGACACTAGTTATTTAGGCATAGACCGATTCCTTAGCTACTCAATAAGTAGGAATCCAATATAATCGCATTAATCTATCGTTTAATAGACAACTGTGCTGCCGTGCGAAGCTTAAAGGTAGAAAGAGCTCCGCAGTGCAGCCTTTAATCCGGACCTTTTTCACACAAAAAAAAAGCAAAAGTGTGGAGTTATGTCAACACACGCAGAATCGTTTTTTGTAATAATTTGTGGTGATAACTCAAATTTGAGATACCTACCTTAAGGGTAGAAGGAGCTTTGCAGCGCACCCTTTGATTCGTACTTTCGAGTGGGGCCAGAATAGTCTGGTCTCCGCGCATGCGCCCGGTGTAATTTTTAATTCCAGCCCCTGGAGGGTATGTAGCCATGGACATGTATCTTAATTGTGGGCTTATTTTTAGGCGCCATTTTCAACCCTTAATGATGTAGTTATGGTCCTCGCACCGTTAAGGCCGTTTTGGTAATATCAAGAGCTTTTTTTGGTAGTTCAGCCGTGGAGAACTATCGGATTGATCACGGGAACACATTTTTAATTAAAACTCAATCCTAAGTCCTAAAGTAAATATAGAGATACATTCCAGATAAAATACTTAACGGTTTTCCCAAATCATTGGTATAAGGTAATTACTACACAGGCACAGGCAGCTTGTCTCAGGTTTTTGTATAGCATTCCGAAATTGCTTTTTATTATGAGGCATAATTAAATTTTGCAGGCTGTCTTGTTTTGTTTGGGATCTTGGAGGCCATTTTTTGCTTTTGGCGGGACAATTAAAATTGCATTTTAATAAGCGGCACTCATAATATATCACTAGATAGGTATAGGACGCCGGAACTTATTTTGGAGCCTTCGTCTCGTTGTCAAAGAACAGAAATTAATCAAATCAACCAAATGACCAATCAAATCAATCGAACCATATCAACAGAATCAATCAATCTTGGTCAAATCAAACAAATCAATCAAATCAATTACAAACCAATCTCAAACGAATCTCTCGATCAAATCAAACAATCAGATCAATCTCAATCAAATCAATCAATCAAAACAATTAAGCAAATCAGTCAAATCAATAAACCTCAATCCAACCAAACAAGAAGCTGAGCTAACAATTCTGCATAACCTTCAGGTCACGATTCTCCCACTGTATATACCTAGCCCCAATGAGGCCCTAAACGTAAGGGCACCGGCGCAGGAAAGAAGTCGATCATCCGCAAATCAATCTCATTCAATCCTATTTCAATCAAATCAATAATCCAAGTCAATCTCAGTCAATCAAATCATACATTACAGCTTGCTAAAACCAATTTACAATTCAAAAATAATGGTTTGGTTTAATCAACAGCTTGCTAATACCTACCACAATTCAAAAATGCCAAATTAATTTAACTTACGCTTGCAAAGCCAACCCTCAATTAAAAAATACTGGCTTGACTTAACTTACAGAGTGCTCAAAAACCAGCCTTCAAAGAGAAACAAGCACAAACTCAAATACACATTAACACGCACACACACACACACACGCACATTCGCACACACACACACACACTCCTATACACTTCTTATCAGGTAGCTTTCGGCATTACCGTCAATATATGATCAATCTTAGGTTACATCGATATGTGTACAATATTAGGTTAGATTAATACACACTAAATTTTAAGTTAGGTCAGTACACCTACAATATTAGGTTAGAGGCATGGTTTTGAGTTAGGTCAAAGCTCGCGAGCATTAGCCTAACCTAATACCTCGCGTCCATGTCTGTGTCTGTGAACGTATCCCTGGCTGTCTGTGTCTGATTCTGTGTCAGTGTCTGCGCCTGTATCCATGCCTGTGTCTGTGTCAGTGCCTGTGCCTGTGTCTGTGTCTGTCAGTGCCTGTGTCTGTGTCTGTGTCTGTGTCTGTGTCTCGTGTCTGTGTCCGTGTCTCGTGTCCGTGTCTGTGTCTGTGTCCTGTGTCTGTGTCTGTGTCCTGTGTCCTGTGTCTGTGTCGTGTCCGTGTCCGTGTCGTGTCCGTGTCTGTGTCTGTGTCCGTGTCCGTGTCCGTGTCGTGTCTGTGTCCGTGTCGTGTCTGTGTCTGTGTCTGTGTCTGTGTCTGTGTCCTGTGTCGTGTCTGTGTCTGTGTCGTGTCGTGTCTTGTCTGTGTCGTGTCTGTGTCTGTGTCTGTGTCGTGTCTGTGTCCGTGTCTGTGTCTGTGTCTGTGTCGTGTCTGTGTCCTGTGCAGTGGCTAAGTTCTCGGTTAATCATATATATTCTTTATTGATTGGAAATCTGTTTCGAGTAAAGCTAGGGACCCTACCTACCTGTATGCAGGCCAGATCAATCGCAAGTATTACATGGTTTTCTTAAAAGCGTTTACACCTGTAGTTGCCTTAAAGGAAATATGTTTTATTGCTTCTGAACTTTTGATATCCGATTTAATTTAAGAGTCTGAGTTTGCTTATAATTTATTTTAAATAAAATTAGATAACGATGAATAGACACTATCGCACTTGGGTATATTAAGAAATTATCATAATAAACACACGACCATCTCTTTCGTGCATGTCGGGTCAAAATAGAGCTACCAAAATTGTCCAAATGGGGCTTGCAGGAGCCAAGAATCACACGGAACACAACCCACTTATAATAATACTAATAATAATACAGAGTTGTAGCAACAAGTACTTTTGAAGACGCCGAAATTTCCATACGTCCTGAGATTTAGACGGTCAGTGATACACAACTAGTAAAAAAATCTAACAATACAATTTTTTACTTTTGCTAAACAAGAAAGTATTGCGGTCGAAAAAATCGAAGACGATTTTGATCAAATCTCTTTACGTAATAAATTATGGTATAAATTTTCCTACATTTAAGGGTCAAACTTAAGCAATTATTCGAAATGGATTTATTCAACATTCTCTCCAAACATTTTTTGCTTTTTATACTTTCTTGGCAACCAACCACTCTTATCAATACAACTAAGCTGCTTCTTTAAAGCTATTAGTATAGAAGATATGAATTTGCAAATATTTAATATTGATGATGTTATAACTCTAACTATTTTGGTTACAAACTTGGGATTTTGGAAATAAACTTTTTCATTTGCGCTAATGAAATGATATTATCCTGATGAAAACACTACTTCCTGTTTTGCCGGAAATTGAAAACGTTCCTCGTATTGTTGGTATAACGTATATTCTTACTTTCTTTGAAAGGGAGCGAAATTTGCTTTAAAATGATATGAAACAGTCCATAGTTATCTTTAAAGATAAGCAAGATATCTATTTTAACTTTCAACCTACATATCCATATGTAGGATAGAAGGTTATGCAATCGAATTTTTTCACTATCGCTAAATCGACTTAGTATATCATTTTACAACTTTTGACCAAGTTTCGTCAAGATCGATCATGATGTCTGTATGTCTCGGAGAGAGGGTTTATTAGGGTCAGTTTTTGGTTTTATTAAATATTTCTAAAACATATGAATATTTCAAAGATATAAAAATACCCCATATATTTTTAGTATTTTGCAAGAAAGTCCTGTAATGCACTAGCATTCACCTAGTTAAATATCTCTATTAATTTAGCTATTCAAGAATCACCTAAAACTGAACCACAGGTTGATAACCAACCCACTCATACAGAGTTCTCACAACTAGCAGTTTTGAAAATGCCGAAATTTGCGTATATTCTGAACTTGGCCATGTAGTGCTAAGTGCTAAATCTGTGAGAAATTCATACTGCACGATCCAGAACATACCAAAGAAAATCCAAATGCCGATTGTGATACATGCATTTTATGGAAACAGCCTACAACTAACGCAATGAAGCCGGAAGCCCACCGAATAGATACGGAGGTTCCATTTTCAGGTGACCTGAGAAAAGTTATAATGCGTCCCAGTTATATTTTGCCCCAGAATAATAGCGTTTAATCAGCGTTTTGTACCTTAGGGAACGAATCAAAACATTTAATTTCAAATGCTATTGTTTGGTATAGAGCATGTTCGGGAAGGTAAAAGGAAGATATGATAACTGACTATTATAGGTATTTTCTAGAAATGCGGGATTATGAGAATATAGTGTTATCGGTTACAACCTACATATACGTGTGTAGGTATAGAAGGTTACGCAATCGAGTTTTCTTCACTATCGGTAAATCGACTTATTAGCTCATTTTACCACTTTTTGGACAAATTTCGCCAAAATCGGCCATCGTGTCTGGATATCTGTGTGTGTGTGTGCGTGTGTGTGCGTGTGTGTGTGTGGTGTGTGTGTGTGTGTATGTGTCTGTGTGTATGTCTGTATGTCTGTGTGGATGTATGTTACTATCCACGATAACTCCAGAACGAAAATACCTACGTACTTAAAATTTTTGTATTAAGCTTGTTTCTTAGAGCTGATTAGATTTTGGGAGAAATCCAGCCGCGGAAAGGGAGGTTTATTAGGGGCAGCTTTAGCTTTTTATAAAATATTTCTAAAACAGCTGCATATTTCAACGATATAAAAATACCTAAACATAGACCTTAAACATATCGGTTAATTATGTTCTATGCAATTGTTTGATATGATGCGTAATTTAGCGGCAAAGAAATTCATAAGGTGGAATTTAAGTATTAGTTCAATTTTTTTCATTATCTAAATAATGATTAATTTTATAAGAAAAAGTGTAGACGTATTTTTTAAAGAAAATTTATTTTTACATAAATTTTCTTTATAAAGTTTTTTAATGTAAAACGAAATAAACGTAAAAAGTAAATAAATATGATTGAAAATGCTAAAGCTGTATTATCGATATTTTTATAGAAGCGGACGGCTTTGGAATTTTTTTGTGTTTACAGTGTTGCCCGTTTCCGTAATGAACTTCTTATAAGAGAGGTTATCCTAAAAAATTGTTATTAAAACTATTTCATTTCTTTCAATTTTCATTTTGTAGATCCGAAGGTCGTGTGGTGTTCCACATCAGATATTTCATTTTTAGTGTCTATTGTGAATTCTACAGAAACATCCACTAACGAAATTGTTCTCAAATATTTTGAGCTAGGAGATACTTTCATGTCCGCGGACAACTTTTACCGTCTGGAGGAGCTGTCCATGAAAAAGAATCCAAACATAAACGACTTTAAAGCACTCAAATTCTAAAAAGGTAAATGTACTTACCCCTGAAGACTTTTTTTGAATAGGAAGATTGTTCTTCTGCTTATAAATTAAAAAAACAGAATCCTCGCATTTACCTTAAAAAGATACAAATCCGAACACAACGAGGTTAAAAAACATTGACTTGATCCCGATGAGAAGGAATTTTTTAAAAAATGAATGTGAAAAATGAGTTGCATTTCTTGCAAAAAGGAAACCGAAAAGAGGAATTGCTGAAGGCAGCCTAACTTGAAAGTAGTATGTACCATATTTTTTAATATACCACCTTTATAGAATCAAAATATCTGTACTTAACTTAAGAGTGGTATCTACCATATTTTATAAAAATACTATAAAAATCCTGTTAAAACATAGTAAAACACTGTGTAAAAGCCCAGTGAATATTTAATTATTTAAGTTAATGGTTAAACTTTAAAGACAATTTTCTCAGCTTTGGCATTTTTAGAGATGGCACCTTTAAGCCTGGCACGGTAGTGTGCTGGTTTGAATGTTTCATGCTACATATTTTTTTTATTATGTTTTAATTAATGAAATACATTAATTAATTTAACATGAAGGATTGCGTATGTGAGAAAGTTATTTAGCAATTTTTAAATAAATTATTCCAAAATCTCTAAAATATATTTAAATTAATGGTACGTTACAACGTTACCTTAAATACATTTTTATGTAATTACGCATCTTAATATAACCATTTTTGAAATAATTAGTGCATGACCGTATTAAATAATTCATTTGCTAAGGTTAATATTAACCATTTGTGTTCTATATAGTCATATCAAATGTACATCTTTGGTACGCCTTCAAAATATCGAAATGTACTTAAAGGTACATTTTTACTAGAGTGGAATACGTTACCATACTTTTATAGTTCTATATCGTGTTTATATTTTATTGAGTTATTCAACTGTACACGTGTAAAAGCCCAGTTCATATATTGTATTAATGTTAATTGAATTAGTTAAAATAGAATTACAATACAAAATTGTATGTATAGTAGCAGAATTGTAAGCCTCAGAAACATAACTTCAACCCATTCAAATTATTACTATAGTAAGATCTAGGGCTCACGAGTTTGTTCTTTAAATCGCACTAACGCGGCAATACAAACAAAACTGTAAAGCTAAAGGTCATTGACATGTTTCAGTGCTACTAGGTAGTTCTACTGCAAAGTTATGTAAACCTTGTTTCTAACTAAGTCGAAATCGGCATTCAGTTCGATTTAACATGAAGGATTGCGTATGTGAGAAAGTTATTTAGCAATTTTTAAATAAATTATTCCAAAATCTCTAAAATATATTTAAATTAATGGTACGTTACAACGTTACCTTAAATACATTTTTATGTAATTACGCATCTTAATATAACCATTTTTGAAATAATTAGTGCATTACCGTATTAAATAATTCATTTGCTAGCGGGTTAATATTAATTATTTTTGTAGTTCTATATAGTCAGATGAAATGTACATCGTACGTTTTTGGTACGCCTTCGAAAGACGAAATGTCTTAAAGGTACATTTTTTTTACTAAATGGAATACGTTCCCGCAAACGTTTATGTTTCTTTTTCGTTTTATATTTTTATTGAGTTTATTCAACTGTAGACGTGCAGACCGGGAAGCTTCATATATTGTATTAATGTTAATTGTATTTTAATTAAAATAGGAAATTACAATACAAAATTGTAAGTATTGTAGCAGAATTGTAAGCCTCAGAAACATAATTTCCACCCATTCAATCATAAATTATTACTATAGTAAGATATAGGGCTCACGAGTTTGTTTTTTAAATCGCGCGACTAACCGCGGCGGCAATACAAACAAAAACCGTAAAGCTAAAGATGCATTTACATGGGTCTACTTAAGTCGAAATACTAGGTAGTTCTACTGCAAAGTGAGCATGTAAACCTTGTTTCTACCAGGTCGGTCGGCCTTCAGTTCGATTCGACATAAGTGGAATTGCGGTTCCGTAGAATGGGGACACTTTGATCATTTTTTTTCTTTAAAGTTAAATAACTTTTTTGTTGGTAAAGATAAAAATTAACAAAAAAAAACTGTAACATCGGTTTTTGGCATTCTACCGATTACCGAAATATGAAGAAAAAAAATACAGTAGCTTTCGAGTAAAAAATAAAATACTCCTTGATCAAAGTTATACTGAAAGTGGGGATACTTTGATCACCCCTGTTTTTTCAACGAAATTCTCAAGTACCCACGCGTTTTAAATATCTACGTTTTTAAAAAAAATGTGTTCTTTTTATTTTAACTTTTATAGCCAAATGTGGGGGAACAATGATCAACCCAAAGTTTAAAAAATAAACTTTATTTCTTAGAATATGCAAGGATAACTTAAATAGTAACATAATATAACATTTTTTATGAAAGTATTTGTTTTAACCTGATCTAACCTAACCTTAAGCTAGAAAAACTGTAACAAGTAGGTATAAATGATCTATTTTTACTTAACAATTACAGCCAATTCAAGCACATTAATACTTTTGTTGAAAGTGTAGATTATGTTTTCATCTTTATCTAATTCTTGACTTGGTGGCGGCAATATTTCTAGAATCTCCTCTTCGTTAATTTCTGCGATATCATTAAGCACTCGTCTAAATTTTGATTCATTTTTATCTACTGATTTGAAGCCTACAACTGTGATGTCGCTCTCAATCTCGACACACACATATTGATATGTTTTCTTTCCACTTTTAGTAAGAAATTTAGCTAAGAGAAATTGCCCCACCTGTAAATTTTTGATATTTTCGGCTGTTTCATCATCGTTATTGTCGATCTCGGCTGCCTCAACCAAAGATGATTCACTTTCATTTTTCTTGTCATCAGAATTGGGTAAATCAATTTCATTTCCGCTATATGTAGCGACACTGCATCTTAATGGAACAGCGAGTCGTTTCTTCTTCCTCTGCAGACGGCTAGGCCCGCCAAATCTTTGTTCTTTTAGAAGACCTGTTAAAGCAGACTCTACCATTTCACCTGGATTCTCTGTTTCCTTATCAGGGAGTTTCTGAAGAACTTGGTTTCGATTAAGTGGGAACAATCCGCAAGCCTGAAATTCACTTTTTAAATCTCTTTTAATAGCCTCTTGTTCATCATTATTATTCCGTGATGCTACGCTGTTTAATCTAACCAAATATTTATTGAGCAAGGCGGGAAACATGTTTTTGGGCACTATATTTAGCCGCAAGTTTTGAAGCTATCATTCGTATAAAACAGCATGCCAAGCTGTCTTCATTGGGCGGGAGAATGCCATGTCCAATGGCTGACACAAATGTGTCGAGTTGGCGACGAAGCATACAAAATGTCGTTTTCAGTTGTAGTACCGCGGGATCCATATGTAATGATAAATTGTACCCTATCAATGCTTTCCTGCTTTCTGAACATTCAGCATGTGGAAGGATTACCATCTTAAACTAGTCCCTAAAAGTTTGACCGTCTAACCATCCACTTAAGGTGCGGTTGTAACGTGTTCCTTGATTGCAGCAAGCCTTTGTACAACACGAATGTCCCACAGGGCCATTCTCTTTCCATGTGTCATATAAATGATGACTTTTATATATGACATAGGGTGGCAACAGCGTACCATCTGCAGAGCCGCAAACTATTACTGTTGTGCTACTTTTCGAATCATTCAAAACTTAACCCCCCTTTTGTATAAGCACTTTTTCTTCCCTGGATCATCTGCAAGGTTCGACTCATCATAATATATAATATAAAATATATTTGATGCAGGGAGGTTTTTAATAACATTTTCTATATTATCGAAAAACTGTCCTAAAGTTTCTTTTGAAACTGTAGCTCTGCTTCTCTTAATGTTAGTTGCCATTCTTTTCCCATAAGCGTTTTTGTTCCTTTAGAGCCAATTATATTTCGTCCATGCTGTCCTTTGAATTTATTATACAAAGTGCCAAATGGAATTTTGTACTGGTCGGATACTGCTCAATGCTTAAACTCCCATTGCCTATTTCTTCAAGGGTTTTTCCAAACTTTCGACGAGATCCAGGTATTCTTTTGTGTTTACGAGGCATCTGCGGTGAGAAAAACGTGTGATCAATGTTACCCCATACCCCCTATCAAAGTTACCCCAGTCATTAAATATAATTATTACACCACTGTAATATATATATATATATATATATATATATATATATATATGTCTGATTTAATTATGTAAGCAGTTGCACTAATACTCAAACAAGAGCATAAAATCAAAGACATTAAAAATTATTTAAATCTTACCTTTGCAGCAGGAAACTTATTTGAGCCAAAAAAATCACGCAAAATAATAATTCACCTTATATCACGCTTATTCTACGTTCAGCAGTCAACTAAATCGAGTGCTTACCGAATATCGGTGACAAAACCATGCGAGTGTAAACCTGAGTGGGAGAAATGAATCACGAAAACTAACGTAAGAAGAAGCTCTTTTGTAATAAGGCAAAGTTATAATCAAAGGATACCCGTTATTTAAAGTATCCCCATTCGTGAAATGGGAATGTCGGACCTAACCATCAATAATTTAACCCATTGTATGCCGACGGTACTTTAAGTACCTCATTCCCTTAATACCCCAAAATACCAAGCAAAGAAATATTAATGTAAAAATTATTATTTCTGAATTTTTGGTCATAAAGGAGCTACAGTATAGAGTAAAAAACAAATTTTTTCTCGAAAAATATATTTTACAGTGTTTTTCAGAGGCGGTACTTCTAAGTACCTTTGGTCGGTGATAGATATTATCTAAAATAATAAAAGTGATTTTTTTCAGTGTACCATCTGATATTTTCAAAATTGAGAAGTAGATACATACAATGAAGGTTGTACCTTTATTTTGTATATAACTAAACATTAGAATATGTAAATACAAAAAATGCTAATCATTTATAAAACACTTTACAGAATATAAGTGAAACAAAATAATGAACACACCTATAAAAAACAATAGCTACTTCTTCGATAGCCATGTCGTGATACTCTGCAAAACAGTTCTTTTCCTTGTTGCAGCATAAGAAGACTCCGCATTTCGAGCATTTAGAATAGGGCTTTGATTGGATTGCCTTCGAACTGCACATTTCGCATCTTCCTCGTGCAGTCACAAATGTAATCCAATGACTACCTAGGTTTCCTAACCGAATACTTGAAGGAACACTATAGTTGTATCACTTTCTTTTTATAGGCTCGTTTGCTCCAGAAGAACAATTTCTGCGTTTTGGTGCTTTCAAATTAATCAGGCCCATTGCTACTTCACGACGAAATGTTAACAAATTCGTGGCTTCATCTAAGTTATAACTTTCTTTTGGCTATTACATAGGCATTTGTAAATGTTATTTCAAGAGCCCCAGGAAACAATCTATACCATCACTTGTTTGATTTGCGGTCAACAACATAAGTAGCACGCAATTGATCGTGTGATCTACGCCACCCATGTATGTATTATAGTATTTAATAACAGCTAGTGCGTTTATTGATATTTTCTTGCCTTCTTTATTTTTTCGCGAAACAGTTGTTTCTTCTGTGCCGTGGAAATTTGATGCAACGGTAATTATCATATTATCTTTCCATTTAAAAAAAAATATAGGTATTTTAAACTCTCCAGTCATACTCACCTCTCTAAAACTTTTTATCAGCTTGTAAATTTTTCAGATTCCCTACTCTGTTATTTCTTATGATTCCACATGCTAATGTGTCTTCAATTTTAAATTTTTCCAAAAATTTTACCGAAGTGAAATAATGATCGAAATTTATTGTCGGTCTTTACCCCATGCATTTTCCGTCAGAAAAAGTACTACACGTTCTCTTAAGTTATAACCAGCAATTTTTGTCTGTATTTCTTGATTTTTTCCCTGGTAAACTTCAAATTTCCTTACGAAACTATTTTGTTCGCACAGACACCAAACTTTAAAACCCCTTTTCACTGGCTTCATGGGGTTATATTGTTTTAGTGAGCTTCTGCCATTACATTTTATAATAGATTCATCAACACTAAGCTTCCTAGTGCCGTAGTAATGAGGTGGAAATTGTGCACTTAGTGTATTTAATAAAGGTGTTGTAAAGATCCAGCGTCCTTTACGTATTTTTTAGGATAAACTATTCGCGGACCACCCTATATTTCAAATTACAAAAGATTGCGTGATATTACACCACAAATAATTCATTAATCACCGCTGACGTGTATTTCTAAAAACCAGTAAGTTTTTGCACGTCAGAGCAATTTAAACCAATCCAATAACGGCATCCCCCGCACGGTAGCCGCGAAGCCGCCCACAGATGCACCTTTATAAACCCGCGCAGATCTAAAGATCGATTCGTCTGCTCTCCCCTGCTGCTCGAGAGAAGAACATAGTCGTGAAATACCTGCTCGATCGTGACCGAGACCACCACGCCGTTCCTGATATCCAGTAGCCGCCAGTACCGATTGCTTCTTGTAATCACCGACCTGCTGATCGCTGCCGAGGAGTCCATCGCGACCGTGTGATAACGCGCACCACCTTGCACCGGTCGAACTAAAGCTTGCTACCGAACTGCCATTAAAAGACACGTAAGTTGTAGAGTTATAAAATCTAACAATTTACAACAAATCACTACAGAACGTAAATAACGGCAGGCTTAGTCTCCAGGAGTTATAACGTTAACATTACACAACCACATACATAAAGGGCGTAACGAAGGAGAAACTCCGCGTCGCCTGACTCATTACAGTAACCAACAGTGTCACGCAGGGTAGATCCCGACGTCACTCGCAAAACACCTAAGGGTGAAGGTTTGATACAGGGCTGTAAAGACCTACGACCTTTTCTTAGTAAACGACGGTCGCCACTCATTGCGTAAGCCACGTATACCATAATCCCGCTAGAAAACAATAAAACGCTTACCAGGAGTCACAAGAAACCCGTTGCATACATTTGTATTAAGAATAAATGTCGCGAAACCGTTCTTAATTAAAGTAGAATACCGCCGGAAATTATCTAAGGTTTACCTGTAGTAAATAATATAAATACGACCGCGTGTATATTACGATTTACGATAATAAAAGTAATTTCATTTTAGTGTAGCATTTCCCTAGTAAGTCTTTCGTTTACTTTATAATTTGTATATAATGGAATTTAGTTACGCCGTTAGGACTTAATCCTGTTGTTTAAATAGTCTAAACGCTTTTTGAGAACAAAACGCGTTCTCAAACCGGTTCTAAAGTATAATTATAGTCCAGAGATCTCGCCTTTGTTTACGCGAATCTTCCGCGTGTATTTCTTCATTGGAGTACGACATACCAGCTTCAGCGCTCCAGAGATACTGAAGAGTATCAATATACCCTGCGCTTATGCAGAGGCCAGTATTGATTTTCCCCGTGACCTAGAAACAACTCGAGTACATTGTGCTGGCGCTTCCGAAGCATATCTGCTAAGGCTGCCGTATACGCTTCTGTAAGACAGGACCGTAATTTAAATATTAAGCATACATTCAATTTCAAACGCGAGTGGAAAAAACTAGGTAGGGAATAAATTAAGACATTATAAATATTTGTTAACAGAAACGACTTCGCACCCAATAACGAAAGCTGACAGTTTACACCGGAGAACGAGAGGAAGGATCCCTAAGGACCCAGCACGTGTAGTATAGTTTGTTATTAATATTATTGTCAATTATTATTTTGTAAAATTACCAAATAATGTACGTCTTAAACCGCTTTAGTATAATTATTTAAGGTGACAGTGTTAAGCCCACTAAATAGTACGAATCCACACCCCGTTTAGTAAGATACATACAAACACGACTGAGTTTAGCCGAGGCAATATAAAACCGCGCTGGGTTACACCCAAAAAAAAGGGCGGTTATATAAAATAACACTCCGACTTCAAAGGAGGGGCATTATAGTGTTACTTTATATAATTTGTCGGTGTTCTCTTTAGTAAGTAAACTATTATCATTAACATGTAGGTGCTGAAGAATTTGTTGAAATGTATTTCTTGGCATACTTTCTGAAATCAACATTGAGGTCTCGAGCGGTTGACTAGTAACTAGTTATATTGGGAATGCGATGGTAGCCCATAACAAAATTTATTCCTACAAAAACTAGAAGTTCATCGTTAGTTATATTTAATTTCTTACTGCATATAAATTCTACTGAAAAACAATGTTGTCCAGAGCTGGTCCTAGAAGTTCCAAAAAAATATGAAGAGCTGTTGGAGAATCTTGAAAAGCCCCATGAAGTTCAGAATAATTGGGTATGGAAGTTGTTTTATGTTTTTTCAACCATTTTGTTTCTGGTTCTGTATTTTATTTATTCTCTTTGTAATCTTTACAGGTGTCGTATAATTATTTCACCCACTTATGATTAATACTCCTAGCCCAAAGCTATAATTACCTATGGAAAATAATGGATAATTAGAAGATTTTATGCCACTCTACTCATCGGTAGATTAATAGGTCCAGATTCAACAACATTTGATTTGCTTATTAACAAAAATAGAATTGCTTAGATATTTTCGTTTTACAAAAAAAGGTGTTGCTTCAAATCTGAAAATAAATAATGTAATCTCGGACGCCAATTTGTTTTTAAGGAACGAATAAACCTTAAAAATAGAAAAGTCACAGAAACCCATAAAAATAACAAGTAAAAAAATAATGACAGCAACAATGAGTTTTATTATGATACTTAATTTAATTATAAGGGTGATCTCTTAAAAACTAATGTTAGTGATTCTTAATTAACTGCGTTAAACTAAAATGTGGATTAATTAACAATATGAAATACCTGAAGTAATTTCTTTTACATTTTGGGTGTCACTGGAACTGGAACTGGAAGCAGATAAGAAAATACTGTTGACTCATCACTTTAAATTTTATAACGCAATTTTGATGGAAGTTGAAGTAAACGTCAGATTGATATGCTGGTAATACCAAATACACAGAAATTTATTTATAAACCTTCAAACTGAATTGATTTTGTATGGTTCAAAGTAAAATTTGGTAATTGAAATCCCACTTCGTAGTAGCCAAAGCTATTGCATCATCTTACAAAGTCAACGTTAAAATAAAATTAAACCCAAAGTAAAAATAAGTGGCAAGAGTATAAGTAAAATTGCCTGAAATGTAAATGTCTCAAATATCAGTAAAATAATTTTAATAACTCACCATATAATTGTGGCACTATTAATGAGAAAATTTGAACAAAGCGAAAATGGACGCTCAAAATAACCCTGCGCAATGACCGAACATGACTCAAAGTGCGGAAAGGGATGTGCAGTGAATAATTATTGAAATAATTTATTAAAAAACTATATGGACATTTTTTACGCCAATAAGGTATGCAATTAACGCTACACGAAATGCACTTAAGTTGCCAATATGAACGTAAATTTTAAACATACATAAAAAGGTTTGTTATATCTTGCTGTTCATTTTCGTCTTCCACTTGATTTTCAGAGTTTTCTATTTCTCCCATATGCGGCAGTTGTTGCTCCTCAATGGTTTCTTCTAGTTCATATCTTTCCAGACGAGGTATTGAAGTTTCTTCCGTGCCGTCTGTTTCTTCCCTTTCTAATTCGTAATCTCGGTTTCTGGATTATTATCAAATTCTAGTTCATAAAACAAGTCGTTATCTATTATAGATAACTTTTCATCTGTAAGAGGTCTTTTTAATTTTTGTTTTGAAAATTTACCACCTCTGTCCATCTTCCTGCTGCAAAATACTATAATAAGCTAATAATATTCTCTATACATTATAGTATATTCAAATATTTTCTAATGTACAAATCGCTATTCCAATAATTTTCACAAAAACTTATCAAAGGTTACGAATTACAACACAGATCTTAATTATTGTTTACATTCCAAAGGTACTTTTAAGTACCGGACACCCTAAGTAGCTAAAAACTATTGTTTTATTAAACTTACTTATTATTTCTAAGTTAAAACTTACCTAATAATGCATCAAAATCCTTAAACACGCGATGAAATTGTGAGTTATTTCGAAAAACGTAAGTACCGCAACTGCACTATCAAGCACATATCGCAGTCGCCAACTAAATAAGAAATAACCGCGAAATGCAGCATTTCTGCTTGGCGCCACCTACATAGTAATGAACAAAAACTAGGACTAGGCCTTAGGCCTTTGGTATTGAAGGGACCTAACACAGTTTCAACTAACTCTACATGCATTTAAAGATGCTGGTACTTTAAAGAACCACTGGGGTAATGTATACACTTTAATATTTCACAGACAGACCAAATTAAAAATATTAGAAGCATCTACAACAGGGAACCAGTGAAAGTGCTTAAATCAGAAAGAAGTGGAGCCAGGCGATATTTGCAAGACTCAATTAAAAAGGTTTTTCAAACATGTAAGTAAGTAGCAAAATGTGCACCTATATATTTCATTATAAACGGCCTAAGTACCAAAATTCACTTATCTTATTTAATAATAAGTTTATTTTTATGTTTGAAGTTTAAAGTAGTTTACAAGGTTTACATACAACGGTAGGTATTCTTATAATACCTACCTAAAATTTGGTAAATAAAAAAATATTAATTATTAATTCATCATATTCTATTACTATAAAACTGCTCCTGGTCCAACATAATAATTTGTAAACTTATCCCGAAGAAGTAAGTGCTACCGAATTTGCGTAATTATTGCTAGAGATGGGTAGGTGCCGATATGTCTTCTATTCCATGGTTTACAACAGCATTAGACCGCCAAGATTCATATTCTACAGTTCCAGTTTCATAATTTTCATTATCAACTTATCGTGGATATTTTCCAGTAGATGTTAAACGCAACCAATTATGTGAAGCGCTAGTTGTTTTGATAATTTTATCTGTCATCTCCAAGTTTACTGCTATAGGTGTTTGATGTATGCGTATACGTGATACCTTAATTCCAAAAGCATTTTCTACAATCCTTCTTGCCCTTGATAGGCGGTAATTAACATTTTTTTGCTTCTGTGTTAATGTACCACATCGCGGATATGGTCTGAGTTGTGTATTTTTTAATGGAAAAGCATGGTCCCTAATAAATACGGCTTTTTCAGGAAGATTTAAAACATTTTTTTATAAGCTCTAGATCATTTTCCTTTAAATTAACAGAAGGTTTTAACCATCTTGGTCTATTCTGTAAACGATTGGGATAGTCGACTGACCATCTCTTCCAAAAAATCTGTTGTTTTTTGGAACATTGTTGCCAAAATGTAAGTCTCTTGTCAGGAATACGCGTAACAGATTTATCGGGAAAGGCTGTTCAAGCAGTACCTATCAGAGAATGACCAGAAGTCAGAAAATGGAAATCGGAAGGATCATTAGAGAGAGCGCAGAGAAGTCTCGAATTTTTAATTGCTGCTATTTGAACATTGTAGAACATTCTTCAAACGTGAATTGATAATTACCAATGAGGCGATACATGTGATGTTTCGTGCTTTTAATTGCTGATTCCCAAAGTCCACCCCAATGCTTCGGATGATAAATTAAATACGAGTTCCATATGTATGGCTTGGTTACCATACAAATAAAAGAGCAATATAACATTTTTGAATTGGAGCTTTTCTCAATCTGGATGACTTTATAATTAACGGACCTCCAAAATCAATTCCGCATTTTTCAAAAGTCGTCTGTCTTGGCAAGTCTGGCATTATTTGTTGAGACGCCGTGAAGTTGAACCGAAAACAAAGTATGCAATTTCTGATGAGGCGTTTCACCTGGCGAAGGCCATTAAGAGGCCAATATCTCAATCGAAAATTAAAGAGAGTATTTTGAGGGCCAGCATGCCTTAACCATTTGTGTTCGTAAAGTAACATAAGATCAACTATATAATTATTTGATGGAAAGAGAACACGATGATTTTGTTCGTAACTAGTATCAGCGTTTTGTAATCTACCACCTACGCGAATTAAATCATCAGGTCCAATGAAAAGTTTAAAAGATAAGAGCTGTTTATTTGAAAGCAATTTATTATTAGACAGTTCAAATATTTTTTTAGAGAAATGTTCATTTTGAAAAGTTTTTAAAATAAAATTTAAGGATTTCGTGAGTTTTTGAACCGATAAAGGTTCAACAATTTTTTTGGTGAGATTTTTAGAATTATAGATGAATTGAAGAATGTTTAGGGACCCTTGCATGTGAGAGAACCATGACACTTTCGAAAATATAGATACCAAAAATTGACAGGAGTTTCAGCTGAAACTAAAGAAACCTTTCGTTCTTCAGGAGAATTATTTAATTCTATATTTTTTTCTTGGGTTGTTAAATTAAGTTCAGGACCAAAACACCAAAACTGAATTAAATTCACCTCTTAACAGCATATCGCGGAATTTTGTTTTAAATTTAATATAATGCCAATAACACCCTGACTTTAGTTCTTGAATTTGGGATACCCGGTTTGCGACAAAGATATTCAGTACAAACACGCACTGATTCGACTGCGAGATTGTTACAGATTTTTAGAATTTTGTTATTTAGTTTTGAAAGTAATACCATAGCACATAATTCGAGTTTGGGTATAGTAATTGTTTTGAGAGGTGGGATACGAGATTTTGCCGATATTAACATGCAAGATACTGACTTGTCCGCATTTTCACTCGGAGATAAATGCAACCACCATACGCAGCAGTACTGAATCAGAAAACTTGGAAATTTGAATTGAATTTATCACTTTATCTAAAAGGAGGAAGGAAATTCCAAGATTTTTAATTGGGAGATACTTTTGACGAATAGCTCGTATTCCTTTAAGATGATCGCGTCGCAGATTCTTGCATGCCACTTAATTTTTAACAAGTAAAGCTTTTGCATTAAAACTTTACCTTTGACTATCACTGGATTAACAAGACCAAGAGGATCGAAACATTGTGTTTTCGTAGAGATTTTTCTTTGGTAATATGAAACTTGAGTGTCAGGAGATGATATTTGAAAATTATCTGTAGAGGGTTTCCAAGATAACCTAACAATTTACAAGGTGACCTTGTAAGATTAATACCAAATTCGGACATTTGTTCATGAGAAATACTGTGTAAGAATTTATTCGAATTGGAACACCATTTTCTTCAATGAAATCCTGTGTAACTTAGGAGTGAATTTAATTGAGAGTAAAGAGTTTTCAGTTCATTATAACTATCGCATCCAGCTAAAACGTTATACATATATGTTTGAGCAAGAAGAGCATTAGATGCAACGGGGTATTGTGTTCCTTGAATAGTTATTCCTTTCAAAACACGAGATGCGACAAAGGGTGCAAAATTTGTCCCGACGACGAGGAGCTCAATACATGATAAAGGATCTTGGGAAGAATCACGCCAAAGAATATTTTTTGAAAAGACTTGATCTGGGTTTAACCTAATTTGCCTATACATGTCGGCAGTGAGAACGAACCTAAATGTACGAAAACGACAAAGGATATCATACAAATCAAGTTGTACACGATAACCTTTTAAGGTAACATCATTCAGAGATAAATCGGATGATGTTCTATATGAATCGTCAAATAAAACTCTGAGCTTGGTAGTTGAACTCTACCCTCGTATGCACACTAGTGAAGGATGAAATATTTATTTTCGCCAATTTTGTTGGTGCGGGAGAGAGGAACAATTCTAGCGTAATTTAGAGATAAATATTCCTCTATAAACTTTTTATACTCTGTAAACAGATTAGGTTCTTCCTCGAATCTCTTTTCAAGAGACATAAATCGTCTTTGAGCAATATTTAGTGATTCACTAAGCTTACAGTGCTCAATTGGTGATTTAAGGGTTACATAAACTTGAAAGCGACCATTTTCGAGAATTTTAGTTGTACGAGTGAAAATTTGTTCAGAAATTTCATCTTCGGGAGAGAGAATAGCTTATTTGGCAAAAATGTTCCAAAAACTTGTGAAGATTGAATCGAGTTCAGCATCGTGTTCAGAGAATGTAGTTACGTGATAAGATTGAGAAAATGAGGGCAATTGATTAATACAATAGTGCGGAATATTTCTTGAGACTATCCATCCCAAGTGTGTTTTGAGAAGAGTAGAGAGATTTTTACTCATTTTTACAAACCCATATGTTAATAGATCACAATAAACATCCGCTCCAAGTAAAACTTCAATTTCATTCGGAGAGGAAAAATCAGGGTCTGCGAGGTATGAAATCATTTGACTAGAGAATGTGAGACTTTGAGAATTCCAGATATATTTAAATTTTTATTTTATGTGCTATAACCTAATTGGTCAACTAAATGTTGAGTTATAAAGGAGTTTTAACTTCCACTACCCATACGTATTCTAATTTGAATAGGTTCATTTTGTTTTGAGTAGATAGTAGCTTGAGATGTAGCTAAAAGTACGTGAGAGTTTTTTGTAGATAAAGTTGAGATATTATTTGAACTACAGTGTTGATCATTCACTTGATCGAGAGTTAAATTCTCTGAGGTTCTGTTGTGATAATTATGAGATGGAATCCTAGAAGTAAAGCATTGATTATCGTAAGGTGAAGTGTGATTTTGCGTTTCCTGAGAGTGACTGGCATATGAAGGATTTTGACTGTTATCTTGACGACCTGAGGACATATGTTGAGATTTATCAGATGCGAAATTTTGATATTGGTTGTATGGGTTGTTTTGGAAATTTTGAGGATAGTTCTTTTGAGGAATTTGATTTAAGTGTAACAAGGTGTGATGCTTTTAACTACACTGTGAGCAACTTGAACTTGAGGTGCAATTTTCAATCACATGTTTATTACTTAAACAATAATATTTAGATTTAATGAACGTCAATCCATCTGGTACAGAAAGTGCTACATTCTATGGGTGTTATCGTTACAGTATGAGTAAAATATGATTTGTTTTCGAACGTTACGATTAAAATTATTGGAATGTAATGATATTTTATTAAACTCTTTTCTATTTTAATATCAAGACTAGACAGATTTTCGAGTACTGTGCATCTCTTTTCTAGAAACTCGAAAAACTCATCTAACTTAGGCAATGCTTTAATATCTCTTTCTTCCTCAAATATTTTCTTAGAACTATAATGTAGCTTTTGCTGAAAATTGAAAATTAATAATGCTTCAAGAATTTCTTTATCTTCGAATTTTAAGTTTTTCAATGACCCTAAATTACTTTCACAAGTAATGACAAAATCTCTCAAATTCTGTGGATTACACTTTGTTATAATTGGAGCATTTAAAATATTACTAAAGTAAGAATTCACAATTTTATTTTTATTTTCAAGGCTTTTCTTTAACAGTGAAACTGCAGTAACAAAATCATCACTAGTAATTTGTAATGAATTTACAGTACTTAAAGCTTCACCTTTTAGCAATGTCTTTAAATAGCAAAATTTTTCAACATTTGTAAATTATTACTATTTTTGTCAATAGGCGAAGTGAAGTTTCCCTTTCAGAAACATTACCAGAAAATTGAGGTATATTAATATGCGGCAATTTTATTTTGGGATAACAGTGAGATGCTATATGGACATAGTCATTTTTAAAAGTGTGACCGTCAGAGAAAATGTTATTTTTAGGAGATTCTATAGAATTTCTAATTGTAGCAAGAGTAACAAAATATTTGATTTCGATCTCGTCCCTATTCTCAGGATCTGTTTGGCCCTCTATACCAATTAAATCATTTTCAATTTCATCTTGAGCAGTGTTATATTTCATAAATGCATCTTACAAAACGACTTCTTTTGACTTAAATTTATTGGTATCATTATCAATACCTTTATGTTACTAAACCAAATTATGAATTCTAGTAATTTGAGCCTTAGCACTTATGCCAGTTGATTTTAACTTTAACATATCCATTGTGACAATTAAACCTTATGAAGTACGTTTTAAGTAAATTAAAATATAGCACAATAAAGATTAATATAAAAGTAAAACATAAAATGTTCTTTATTGTGAACTACTTGCGAAAATACCTTAATCATCTTGGAGATTTGAAAATTCACCTTCAAATTAAATTGCATTCGGCTTCCTTAAAAGACTGATTTATCTTGGCTCGATGTAGGATGTAGGATTTTTATCCTACACATCTTACTTTATTTGAGAACACGAATGACTATAGGATTTTAGAAAAGACTTTCTTTATTAACACAACTGAACTTCAATACAAAACTATGCTAATATTACACAATGTCCGACTCCAACGGAATTCGTGAAATTCTTACAAACGCAAATAGTAATCAAATGTGCACATAATGTAAGCGAGAACGAGAGAGATGTTTTTTTAAGCTTAGGATATGATTATATTTAGAGACTGAGTGTGTATTTTTGGAGAATTAAAACAAATTATTAAATATTTGTGAAAAACTAAACTCGTGTTACATTTTTTCCGCAACTACAAAACAACGTAATTCATTATATATATATATATATATATATATATATATATATACAATACCGGGTTGGCGAATATTTCTTCAACAAACATCTACATGTCTATTAACCTCTTTCTCACATGAACCTTTAAACCTCTGTTTGTAATAGATTATTGTTTTTGATTGCTCAATTATCCTAAAATGTCTGGTGAGGAACACACGACCTTCCAACAAAGTGGAATTTAAAATTATAATTCTTTGGATAACTATGAAACTTCTTTTTTATACTTTCATAACGAAAACAGCCAACACTGTAAACACAAAAACAATAATCTATGTCAGACGTTTCAAACTACATGTCAGATAGGGATTAATAGACTATCTATATGCTAACTTAAAAAAAATTCCAAATCCGTCCGCCTCTATAAATCACTTTTATTTAATTTTTACATTTATTTTGCTTTACATTAAAAAACTTTGCAAAGAAAAATTATTAAAATTAAATTTTCTTTAAAAAGTATGTCACTTTCTCTTATATTTAGATATGGAAAAAATTTGAAGTGACGCTTAAGTTCTACCTTGGGAATTTTTTTGCCGCTGAATTACGCGTCGTATCAAAAAATTGCGTACAACATTATTAGTCGATATGTTTAAGGTCTATATCTAGGTATTTTTGTGTCTTTGAGATATGCAACTGTTTTAAAAATATTTGATAAAAACCAAAAACTGACCCTAGTAAACTCCTCTTCTCCGCCGCTGGATTTATCTTAAAATCTACTCAGTTCCAATCGAAATGAAAATAAACTTAAATACAAAATTTTAAATATGTAGGTGTTTTCGTTCTGGAGTTATAATAATTTAGATGCTTTTAATTGCCATTTTGTAGGTTAGAAGGTCGTGTGCTGTTCGTTTCATGTTTTCTGTGAAATATTTGCTTCTGCCATCTTTATAATAACAATAAGCATTGTACCAAGGTTTAGCCAAATGGTGGATTACCAACAACTCACATTCTTAGTTACACTCCATAAAGTTCATTCTATAATGTAATGTACTATTACATTGAAATGCAGACTTTTTTGATTATAGACACATTTAATTCAATTATGTTTATTTTTTATTCATTACACAACAAAAATCGATTTTTGTCAAAGTACTTTGTGTTTTTATCTACTTATTTGTTAAATTTGTGAAATTATGACTTTGAGTCAATCGAATCAAATGTAGCCAGAAAACGTAGAAAGTTTAAAAAAAATTAAGTTGCTACCTTCATTAGTTACAGAAATATGAATTTTTATTCAAGATCTTTGGAATGAGCGTAAACCTATCACGGTGCGCCATGCGGCGCGTGAGTCCGTTATAGTGGAGTAAAATCGCTCTTCTAACTCGCTGTTTTCTGAGGGTGCATGACACTGAAGGTGTAACCAAACGAATCCTATACCATCCTGTAGAGGACACTTTGGGGCATAGGAAAAGGAAATGTGCAACTTTTTTTAGTGGGACCCAACATTGAAAATGGCGCTAAACGCAACTGAGGTCGACTTAGAACATTAACCATCGTAACAATTTAAGCTTTTATCTAGAATTCTGATTTTTGCATACATATACCTGAAATATCAGCGCTCCTAATATCAAATCAGGAATTTTGAAAATGTTTACAGTTTTTTTTAAATAAATTTGAAAGGTAAAATATCAAAATCGTGCATTCAAAACTTCACCCTGCGTCGAGCTATGTGAATTATCCAATAGTAATAATAACGTCGATGCTTCGCCATGTTTTGGACAAGTTTATTTTAATTAGTTACGATATTTACTAAATTACTTGTTTTCAATTTTATAAATTACATTTTATAAAATGAGGTTTTGTAATCTTTTTAGGAAAAGCACCGCTACTCTACATTTATAGACATTCTTATTCTATTTCTAGATATAAGGCTAACGCACATAATTTCGAGAAAGCTATGGTGCCGAGATCGGCTAGTGGTGTTCTTTGCAATATCGCGCGTTTTAAGGCTAGCGGATAAAAATTCATATTTCTGTGACTATTGAAGTTAGCGATATAATTTTTGTTTCACTTTTTACGTTTTCTGGCTACATTTGTCTCGATATATATGTATAGAAATTTTCAATAATTCACATAGCTCGCCGCAGAGTGGAGTTTTGGATGCACGATTTTGATAATTTTATTTTTTTAACGTTATTTAAAAAAAACTGTAAACATTTGCGAAATTCCTGAATTACTAGTAGAAGCGCGCATATTTCAGGTACACGTATGTACACAACCAGAATTTTCGATTAAAGCTTAAATTGTTGCAACGGTTAATGTTAAGAAAACGTAGTTTTTCTAACTCGACATCAGTCGCGTTCAAGTGCGATTTGAAAAGTTCGATCTTGCTAAAGAAAAAAAAACATTTCCATTTCCTACGCCCTAAAGTGTCCTCTACAAGATGGTATAGGTTTCATTTGCTTATACCTTCGGTATCACGCATCCTCAGAAAACAGCGAGTTAGGAGAGCGATTTTACTCCACTAGATATGAAGTGGATTTAAAGGATGTTACTTGTGATAGATTATCACACAGTAACAGCTTTAACCTTTTTAAAAAAGTGTCATAAAAATTGGTGGTATATTATGACAAAATTGACGCGCCTGGAAAAGATGACCTTCGCTTAAAATATAGTTTTAACTGTAGCACTGTTAAAAGTGCTAAAGATATTGAAATTTTCTATCTTAAAATAGTAATGAATGATAAAAGTGTAATATTAGCAAATTAACAGGAGCTAGTTGATACGCTAAAGATAACATCGTTATTAAATTTAATTTTGCAAATAAAATTCAAGATAACACTCCAACTTGCCAAGATCTGCCATCTAAGGAAAGACTTTTGAAACCTAAAGCAAGATCAAGAATGAAAACTGAGGACAATTCTTAAATTAAAAATTGATTTGCAAGTACAAGACGGGTCAATGATACAACGAATCAGAATTATCAAGAAATATGCAAAAATTACTACAGATGTTTCAAATTATGGTCACAATAAAAACCTAACCAATATAAAAGGTATATTAAAATGGAAAGGGTACTTTTAATTAGTTAAGAGAAAGTCATTAACAATCAGCGAACAAACGGACTTCTGTAATTTAAAACCAGCTAAGGCAATGCATCACCTTCATGTGTATAACCTGGGACCTATGAGTACAAAGGAAGATTCACTACAATATTTACAATGAAAATTTCCAGAAGTAAAGTGTAAAAAATTGAACTCAAAACATCTGGAGGGTTATTTGTCCTTTAAAATTACAGTAAATGCCAGTGATTATGAAAATGTATCGCTTAAACAGGTTTTTTCGTTTGAGACCTTTTCAAGTAAAAGAGAATTAACAAATACTTCAGATGGGAAGAAGAATGTATGTACTATGTGACCCGATTTCATTGTTTTCGTTGTTTTTTAAAGATAGAAGTTTGTAGTTTTTACATACACTTACTAACTTTGTTGACCTAAATTTCATGGCAAAGTCTAAAATTTAGTATCTTATTTTGTTTTCGACTTATAGCCAAACCTCTATATTTTTACACTTTCTTCAAGGTGTTATACATCGCTTAATACTGTTATACTGATATATTCTGTCAATGGTACTTATCGAATTCAGTGGCGTGCTTAGAATTTTTGTAGGGGATGCGGTTTTCGAGTAATAATGTAAACTTGCATTCTTTCAAAAATTAGAATCATAGTTGGGCATCAGCTGCAGTTCTTTCTCACCTTTTCAAAAATATAACATCTTCCAAATATTTTTTTCAACAAAACGGTACTCCAACGCATAATGCTTTGGCAGTGAGGAATTACTCAAAAAACCGTTTCCTAAATCGTTGGATTGTAACATTTGTTTCGGTGTCATGGCCGCCACGATTTCCAGATCTGTCAATTCTAGATTTCTTCCTATGGTATTTTCTGTAAAACATTATATTAACATTAATGCCAATACTGGAAAGATTTTCTCATACTTACCTTTATTTTTGAGGTAAGGAACAAAATCGTTGGCAAAGATTAAGAACAGAGATGCTCCCAGGATGGATCCCTGAGGAACTCCTGATAACACTTGAGAGCTGTTACTTTGATGGCCGTTGGGCATTTCCACAATTTGAGATCTGTTTGATAGATAGGATCAAGTAACTCACACAGTGCATTTTTAGAGTCTCCTACCTCTTTGCGCCTTGGATTGTGAATAATGGATTTACTTTAGGCTTTATTTCTAAGAGGTAGGTATTTGCTTGTGCCCATTTTTCCTGCTGTTCTATACTATATTTCTCTTTCAGGTACTTCCCGACATCGCTTTTCACCACAAAGTTGACATTCACTCGTTCAATTACAGTGGATTGACGGGCAGACCCATCTGCCTGCTCGTTGCCAAGAATTCCCATATGACTCGGAACCTAAACAAAAACAAGCATTTTCCCTAGTTCACAGATATTATTTAAAATAGATTGGTATGTTATAATCATCGGGTCAGTTAACTAGATGTGGGAGAGGTAGGTGAGAATATTAATACTAGATATGGAGTTTAAATTCCACTCATACCCTACATCTTCGGTAACAATAGCGCTACCAACCCCATTTGCAGTTTTTAATTCATATGTATATACGATTCGGAATGAGGCATGCTCCATAATGATGCTCTCAAATTCCTGCTGGTAGATATCGTGCTGTGCATTGTCTTTTTTGTACTTTATGCGATCTTTTCTTGTCTTTACCACAGGCATTGTCCACGGTGCAACATCAAGCATCCTTTCGTCAATCACCGTTGGAAGGGCTATTGTCCAAATGTTCTTTGTGTCTTGTGTAAGCTGGCCGAGTAATAGTATGTAGCAATCCATAGGAGTGTGTGTCTATCTACATGCAATATCAAATTATTAGGGTGCAACGGCAATGAGAAAACTTTCGTAACGTATTTAGCAATTATTTGCTGCCTTCTACATTCCAAGGGCGGCATTCCCGATTCGCATTATAAGCTGTTGACCGGACTCTTAGGAAAAGCTCCATGGCAGTACCTTATGGCTACTTCGTTTATAACCTTTAAGGTTGCAAGCAAAGATCTAAGCGCCGATGGGTAAACTATGCAGCTATAATCAATTTGCGATAATACCAGGGCATGATATATTCTTATAAGGCATTTTTTCCGCACCCCATTGGGTGTGCGCCAATACCCTGATTATATTAAGGATTTGGAGGCATTTATCATTTAGCCAATCTATGTGTGGTCTCCAAGTGAGAGCATTATCAATGGTAAGGTTTAAGAACTTTGAAGTTCCATAGCATCGTATGGGATCACCTACAAATAGTACCGGGTCGTAATAAGGTTTTCAGTTCCAGAAATGGACGCAATCAGTCTTCTATCTAAGCTATTTGGCTGCAGTTCACGACTTATTTCCGGTAGTGTGACCCGAGTAAAATATGGAAATATCATCAACATACTTGCATATGGAATTATCATGCTTTGGGGACCCCGATTTCAAGGGTTTTCGTGTCTGACACCTTGGTACCGATTCTTACCCTGAAACGACTATTGCTAATGAATGACCTAATGAGGAAGGGCAAATTACCTTTCAAGTGTAGTCGAAAGATATGTTCAAATATGCCGTGCTTCCAAGTCATATCATAGGCTCCCTTAATGTCAAAAAAGGTAGCCACTAAGTAATTTCTTTTCTGAAATGCTTTTTGAATACTATGTTCAAGTAGAACTAAAAGATTAGTGGTGGATCTATACTTGCTATACCCCGCCTGGTATGGCACCAGAAAATTATGTTTTTCGTGATACCACTGCAACCTTTTGTTAATCATTCTCTCTCATAGTTTTTCCATACTGCATGTAAGCCTGATTGGACGATAACTAGCTAGACTCAGAGGAGTTTTTCAAGGTTTGATGATGGGCACGGCATCTATGTCTTTCCATTCATCCGGGTAATCCCTTAATCACACAGCGTATTGTATAAGTGTAATTTACATTTTTTTTAATTCAGGTGTGATATTTATTAGTATTAACGTCATTATTATTATTACACATGAAATTATAAATAGAAAGAAAAACATAAAAATTATACAATGTAAATATTTGCCAGGATAACATTTATAAACATAAACATTAAATTTAAAAAATCGTAACGTAAGTTGGCAAAAAAGAGCATAATACCTAAAAAACTGCATATTTCATTGCTTCTTCTTGGTTTTGCATTATGACAAAGTGAAAACGTATATTTAAATCTTGTATCAAAGACAAAACCATTTATTTTATATTGTTTTTATGTTTTACACAGTAAAACAAAAACAAATTGAAAATACTGTCCTATTGGAATTAATGTGCATACATTTACTACATTAATCCTCATACATCTATACAAGTTATTAAAAAAACATGATACAGTAATTATTATTAGAAAACCGCTGGTAAATTGTCTATATAAATTAATGAATGTAATATATGATTTTCCTTAATCAAAAATGTTCAACTCACGTGTAACAAATAATTAACAGGTTGATTAAAACTTATGGCAGCAGCAGTATGCTTTTAACATTTGCAAAATAAATAAATTGGATGCAGAATTAAATATCAATAAATTAATGTGGTTTTACGTAAAAATGCTTATTAATTCACTATAACATCTTTGAGGCAACCAGACGAACTACCTTTAAAATTTTCGATATTAGGTAAGCAACCTTTATCGGTGTCTGCCGGTATCGGAGGTATTTCTACTTTTGTAACTTCGCTGGGTGGAGGTGAGGAACTTACGTCCGATCCACTATTGGCAGCATTAACTGACGTTTCTCCACGTTTTACAGAATCCACAAAATTAATAAATTCATTTTCATGCTCAAGATCGGGAACCTTAGTTCCAACCCGTTGTCCTTGAATTCCCTGATTAATTTGTTCATGAGAATCCTCTTTGGTGTTATATTTAATAAAGTATACTTCTGGTTTGGCATGTTTCACTCCTAAACCGGAAGGTATGGTAATAGTACTATCTTCTGGTTGTTTAACTAATAGATAAATTATGGTTTTGTCGTGTGATAGTGATGGAGGTGCTACAACTTCCGGGATTATTTTATACGATGGCACTTTAATAAAAATGATCTTTGTATTCTTTTGTAACTTTGGAGTTACCTCAACTGGACTCCGTATTTCTGGATCTTCATCGGGAGCTGAGTAAATGTACAAATGTTTCTGGGGTGGTAACGGTTGGTTAATGGCAAAGCCATCAATGGTATTTTGATCACCAACAAAATTTGAAATCCCTGAAGGTAAGTAATCCATAGAAAGCAACTCATTCGGCTGTGGTCGAGCAAGAACAGATACCACACACAACGAAACCTTAATAAAGTACAAGTAATTAGTATCTGAACGTAATCACACAAAAATACTTACTAGAAGAATCATCATTACCAATTTGGATAATAAAAAAAACTAAATTTATTAAAATAATTTTAAATTTCTTTTATATCAACTTTACCCCACTTTAACAAAATAATTGCATTAAAATTCTGCGATGTTATAAAACAGGTAGGTATATTGTAATTCCAAAACAAGATAAAAGCCTATTATCTTAATTTAAAGTCAAATAGCTTAACGCATGCTTGCTTCATTACAATAATGTTTATTCCAGTTACGAAATAATTAATAACTGGAGAAAATGTTAACGCTTAATGTGAATTTCGTTTTAATTTAAATACCTTTCTTATTTTTAAATATACTAGGTATGATCTTATATGTTAAATGAGAGAACAATTACCAAAAATTAATAAATAAATTAAATAGGTCAAAGTCCGCTAAATAAGCATTTACTTTCCAAGTGTTAGGTACATAATTCTTTTCATAACTGTTATTAAGTATTATTACAGAATTATTTCCTCTGGTGTGCACTAGAATAATAATTAGGTATTAATTCACTATTTCAATAGGTATTTATCTGCTTACTACAATAATTGTTATTAATTTTCTAGAGAATTAACTGTACCTGTTAAATGTTAAATTGCGTTACGTAACGAAAAATTTAAAACCGAGTTAGTGGGGTTGTGGTGATCTGCTTAGCATTGGGGAGGTAATGGGTTCGATTCCCGTTACTGTTGCCCTGTATGAGGTTGTTTGTGGGTTTTTCTCATGACATACAGCAGAATGGTCACTGTGTATACTCACATCATGGGCGGCTATCATTAATAAAATAATACCTTAAAATTAAGCTCAAGTTAAATAAGTCTAAAACAGAGAACGACAGAAAGCCGTGTTAGGATTTTCACAATTTAGCCAGAGAATTACGTGAAGAGAAATTTTATTAAAGTATAAGGTATATGAGCACTAAAAGGATTATTCAGAATCTATGGTCCTTGAAGTAATATAGTACTAATTATTGCTGATAAATGAAAATTTTGGGCCGTTTAAATGCTTCTACGGAATAATTATGTGCCATTTAGTTGCTCATAGGTAAACATTTTGTGCTGTTTTATTTAAAAGATTATTAGTAAGGATAGAGCGAACTTCATCACACTATGCACTGAAATGCTTTGTTACATGCATAAAGAGACAGGTGTGCCAAAAGAGAAAGGTGTGCGGTAACAAGAAATAAGGATTAGGCCAGAAGCTAAGGCGGTCGGTTATGCACTTGGATGCGTGGGCGTGTGTCTGGCGAAATCTTTACAAGGTCACCACATGATTTATTTTTATATCGCCCTTACACCAAAAAAAGAGCCACGAGAAAGGAACAGGTACGATACAGTTAAAATAATGTTGGACACAGTTCAAGAAGGGAATGGGTCTGGCTAGCAATTTATTCTAAATCGGAACAACCTATTTGACCAAACGTTGTAATAGTAACACACTTACCTTGCTGGATAGTGTTATACCTATAATATAACCCAAAATATTTCAGCCACATGTCTACCATTGCGTTTTTCTTAAACAAAGTTTGCTTATTTCTATATATATATATATATATATATATATATATATATATATATATATATATATATATATATATATATATATATATATATATATATATATATATATATATATATATATATATATATATATATACCGTGTCCAAGATAAGGATGCCCACTATGGGGATCTCGGAAACGGTAAGAGATGGAAGGTCGGTTAAATGAAATAAAAGTTACGAATTTGAGAGGATGTATTTATGGTCTTTGTAGAACTCGAATATCTCTTTTAGTTTTTGAGATATTTGAAAAAAATTTAATTTTCTGATTTTCGTTTTTATTTTTTTCTGACCTCATTTGAAGAGCTATCAAGAAAAGAAGAGCACATTTTCATTGCCACTTTTCTAGCTCCACTTAATGATGTTATTCAATTTTTGATACAACGTTTCGCTTGTTAGCAACCATCATCAACTTTATGTTTTTAAATACACGAAAAAATTATTTTTGCCATATTTAAATTCTCTCCTTGATTCTGAATTCAACGATACATCACACTTTATATTTTTGATACGTTTCGGATGAGAAAATTTATATTCAATGTAAAACATCTAAAACGTACGGTTAAAACTAATACTACAAACATTAGAAAACTGTAAAATTATTGTAAAATAATGTTTTCTCACTTTCTAATGCCTGTTCCGAATAAAATAATTCACAAGTATGTATTTTGTGTGAGTATAACTTGGTAAATTTTCACTAAAGCTTAACTAAACATTTACGGTTACAGGTACATAACCTCGTTAGATGTAATACCCTTCAATGTTCCAACGAAACGTAGTCAGTCACTCGAATTTAGAAAACAGTACTGTGTTTATAACTGTAAATCGTTAT
>JARFJB010002529.1:0-17500 GCA_036346205.1 Vesta saturnalis
ACCAGACACACCCAACACAAACACAAGAACACAAACACGCAGACACACACGCAGACACAACACACGGCAACACAGCAGACAACAAGACACAAGACACAAGCAACACACCAGACACACCCGCAAAACACACGCAGAACACACACGCAACACACCAGACACAAGAGACACACAACCAAACAACGCAGACACACCCAGACACACAGAACACGCAGACCACGACACACGCAGACACACCGCAGACAACGAGACACACGCAGACACACCAACACACAGACACACCAACACACACCAGACACACAGACACACAGACACAAGACACACAGCACACAGACACACAGACACACAGACACACAACACAGACACACAGAAACAAACACAGACACAGCACCAAAGACACACAGACACAAGACACGCAGACAAGACAAGACACGCAGACACGCAGACACGAGATACCAACACCAGACACGCAGACACGCAAACACGCAGAAAACACGCAGACACGCACCACCCAACCCACGCACCCACGCACCCACACACACACCACACACACGCACACGACACACAGACACACACGCATACACACACACACGCACACACACGCAACACACCCAACACCACACACAGCACACATACACACGACACACACCACACACACGCACCACCACGCACGCAGACACACGCAGCACACACGCAGGCACACAGCAACAAGACACACCGCAACACACACGCAGACCAAGACACACAGCAGACACACGCAGACACCCGCAGACACACCGCAACCGCAGACACACAGCAGACCCACCAGACACAAGACACACGCAGACACACGCAGACACACGAGAATACCAAACAAAAAACACCAACCCCGCAACACCAGACACACGCAGACACACACGCAGACACACAGAACACACACGCAGACACAATAAACCAGAACACACGCAGACACACCCAACCCGCAGACACAAGCAACACCACGCAGACACAGAACACAGCCAGACACACCCGCAGACACACGCAGACACACGCAGACACAAAGACACAAGACACAACAACAACAACACACAGGCACACAGGCACACAGACACAAGACACACAGACACAAGACACAAGACAAGACAAGACACACAGGCACAGACACAAGACACAGACACGCAGACACCTAGACACGCAGACACGCAGACACGCAGACACGCAGATACGCAGACACGCAGACACGCAGGCACGCAGACACGCAGACACGCAGACAGCACCACCACCACGCACGCACACGACCCACACCCACGCCCCACACACACACACGCACACACGACACAACCACACAAACACCACACAACCACACCACACACCCACACACGCACACACCCACACACACACACACACACGCACACACGCACACACACCAAACACGCACACACACACACACGACACACGCCACACACCACACACGCACGCACGCACGCACGCACGACGCACGCATACCGCACACACGCACACACGCACACCGCACACCACACCGCGCACACACACACACACACACACACACACACACACACACACACACGGACGGACGGACATACAGATGGACGGACGGACAGACTGACGGGGGGGGACGTACTGGCTGGCGGACGGAGGACGGACGGACGAACGGACGGACAGACAGACAGAGACATTTTGAAACTTTCATGTTTGAAGCTATTTTTTCAACCTATGGTAAAGCAGTCTTTAAGTATGGTAGCTCATTTTAAAGTAAATTGAATCCGATTTAATAATATACTGGGATCTACTGTCTATCTATTTTGCGATAATTCATAAGAACTAAAGTGCTGCACTCGAAATTTCGCCGACCGGTTACAATATCTTGCAATACTTAGTACTGTGAGGTAAAAACATTTGCTGAAGGTACAAAATCTAAAATACTAAAATATTAATGTAATCGGAATAAATTATAGATTAATATGTGATGTAAAATTGTATTAAACTAAATGATCCGTAATTAATTACTTATTAAATATCAACAACGCTGTTAGAATGACAATCTTCATTTAAATCAATTATCATTTGTGCGATGTCGTCTTGACCAAACATCACTTCGCGATTCTCACCGTACAGATGCTAATATTTAATGGGCCCACAGCAAAAGAAGACATTTAATACAGCGTAATTAAAACATTAATCTATGTACTTCAACAGGAGTTAAAGGTAAAAGGACCACCATTATCACGTTCCGGAAATAAGAAATTAAAGATGCATTCATCTCCTTTCCTTATTACCAAACCGCTTGCGAGACATGATTATAAACACGAAATATAACGTTTTTTGTTCTGAAAACAGATTTTTTATAACGAAGGCGGTAAAAACACGTTAAACTTAGGTACGAAACCAAATAAATCTAAATATGAGGTTAGAAATTAAACAGTACAAATGGCAACGCGGATTATTTTAAAACAATTCCGTCAAATGAATTGAGCGAAATTCACCAGAACTCACTACGATTTGAAGTGTGGATGTATAACTGGTACGTTGGTATAATAAAACGTCATTTTGACGGCAAAACCACGTGGTTTTGAAAAGAGTACAATGAGTATACTAGTAATCACTAATTAATCATTTATTCATTTTTAAACTATTAAAATATTAGAAATCTACATTTAGAATTTTAATATTTGGGATCTCACACAATTCATCACAAGTACTTAATAGAATTATGGGGATTTAGTTTTTGGTGCTATAATTCTATTTATTTCGGATTTCCGGATTTTTAAAAAGGCCTTTCATAATAGGACAACTGGAAACTTACGGAAGTATGTTTTATTTCCGCTAATTTCGTAAAACCTTAAAGTTCTCCACACTCATGGCTGTTATCGCTAAGTAGCATGCAGAGGTATTAATTATAACACATATTCAACTACCACTGGAACTCCATCCAAAAATAAGTTTAAAATCCAAGGCAGAATCTGGCACTTATCGATCTGCGGATTAGCAGTTAACCAGAATCCAGCCCCAATACATAATTAGTATATCAGCGGTTATAAGGTCAGATACACTTTATTATTAAACAATTCTACCTTACACTTAACGGTATAATCGCATTAATATATATTATAAAAGAGAAATTAACACTTTCACGAAACGAATGTCAGTAGTTAGCTTATGAATAGTTCGATAATATACTAATATATGTATATCAAGAAATCGGCTGTTCTCATGTTAGCGTCATGTAGTATAAGTGACTCTAGTTGGCAATAATCATCATGTGTGTTTTTCGATACACTTTCATACATTTTATTTACATGTATATTTAATTAATAGATTGTCCATACACATTTAAGTAGGTCATATAACCTCATCGTAGGAAGTGCAAGAAAAGGTTAGTACTACTTGTATTTACGAACAGGAACTGGGCAAGGGTTAAATGTTAAATGTTATTAAAACGGAATTCGAGCTAGGGTACGCAAGCGCTTACAGGCGATTTCTTGTTTGGTGTGGTATATCATAAAGTTTTCCAACTTTCTCCTTATCACCTTTCACAGTTGTTAGCTAAATGCTAATAATTGTAATTTTATCCACCTTTTAATCATTCTTCACCGTATACAAACACCCATTAAGTACCGGTACCAAAAATAATAATGAAATTTAGAAAATTGTTACTAATCATCAATTATAATCCTATTTTCATTAGATAAAATTAATCAGATTTTTTTGTCGCTTTTGGTTTACAGGAAATTAATGTCCTATATATATATATATATATATATATATATATATATATATATATATATATATATATATGACACTGGTACAATGTGAGTAGGATTGACCCTATAACATTGAACGTACTACGCACAATGTGAAATATGGGTTTAACGACTCATGAAACAAAAATTATTTTATTTATGGTATGGTTCAAAACACAGGGTTACGTCGCATTTTGAACAAAAAAAGGGTTTCTTATGGCAATTTGAAATTGGCATTTACGCTGTTTTTCCTCCGTGCTATCCAATGGCTATTTCGATCATGAACATCAGGCACTACGCCATGCACATGTTTACATGTTTTAAACACAAAAAAATAAAATTATTTTGTTGAACTGTATTTTTATCTAAAATGGAAATTAATCGCCTTAAGGGGACGAATTAGTTTACGAATTCACCATTCGTAAAGCAGCTATTCCTGCTACGGGGAAAATCGTCTCATTACGTCGCGTTGTTAATGGATACAATCCACTACAATGTGGTGATATAACCAGAATTAGTTACTTGAACAAAACTAGCTGACTTGGAGTAAAATATTGACGATTTTGATTTAAATAAACAAATAATGAATATTCAAAAATTAACACCAGACTCAATGTCAGTGGTAGGTTAGGGCGTTTAATAGCTAATAACACTGAAAATTATGTAATAAAACAAACAAACTTCTTTTAAAATATGATAATTTAACAACAAACCATGAAAGTAAAATAGAAGATCCTAGGCAATCATCAAACCAACCTACAGTTTCTATTTTTTGACAGTCCAACCCCAATATTACCCGAAGTTCTTCATTCGATTCCATCTAATTTAGAAAAAAATGTTCCCATGGATACTTACTTGATTTGGAAGGTATAGTAACTAATAATCAGTATTCTACATGTTACCCACATCGTCAAATTTAGTTAATACCTTCTCGACTACTTACGGTTCTGACCGAGTGCTAACACCATTCGTTCACAAAAGTCAAGTATGCGGTATCTTGATACGAAATTTGTCGAACCAATGCGCTGTTCTCAACCTAGTATGAATCGTGGCATTTACAGTTGGAATGGAAAAATAGTCTCACAGAATTTCTCAAACGATAGAGGAGTTGCGTCTGGCTTGTGGTTATTCAGAGTCACAAATGTTCCGTGTTGCAGTGGATCTATTTACGAGTCCCTTTTAAATTGGTATTGTGCTGCAGGAGTTAGTTCAATATATTGGAACGATTTGATCATGCAACTAAAACTTTCATTCTTGCTAATGGACGGAATAGGCTTTGGGACGAGGTCAGGACGCGTACCAGGGTAATGGTGAAACAATAGTTTTATAAGCCTCTACGGAGGATTCATTTAATCGATTATCTCAGAAACCCGCAGAAAGAACTTTCATTCCTGCCAATGGACTATGAGTATGGGCTTTGGGACGAGGTCAGAACGCGTACTCAGGGTAATGGTGAAACAATAGTTTGCTATATAGCCTCTACGGAGAATTTATTTAATCGATTATCTCGAAACCCGCAGAAAGTACTAAGTTGGTGATAATAAAGCGAAATTTTTTGCCCGTTTATCAACAGTCTTTAGCATTACATACCACTTACCCAATTTTTGAGTTAACTTTTTCGAATATAGAACAGGTAAACGAAAGCACGAAAAGGTATTCTTCACCTCCTCCCCTTCCCGTTACGTAGAACCCACAGTGGCCTATCACAAATTCCATCGCGAATCCGGAAAACCTTTGCTGCCAAAGATCATCTTCGATAGCAACCTCTTCTAAAACCCCGTTTATTAGTTGGAACTATCGGAACGCAGGTCATCCGCCAAAATTGTAGGCAACCACCTACAACTCATTGTTATAAATGCGGTACGATGAATGATACCGCAGCTCAACCCGACATGTTCGAGAAACGGTGGCCGAACCCATCTTAAGTCGGAAATTGGTTTCGGGAACAGTTAACACGGCTACTCAAACCTTACGTGAGCAATAACACCGATAGTGGCATATCTGCTGACACATTGTGATAACGATAATAGGCCACATCTGTTAGTTTGTTTATACGACATAACCTTAAAAGGATTACTTGAGTCGGGTTTCAATTTAACTATGTTGGGAGAACGAGGATTAGATTTAATGAAACACTTAGATCTCCAGATTGTTAAAAGTGACGTCCGATACTATACTGTTGCTAATAGTCAGTCATGCGAAATCGTAGGAAGGTGGATATTCCTTTACAACTGGAAAATAAAGTTAAAGTACTGCCTGTATATATTATACCAAAATTGCCACATACTCTCATTCTTGGTATGGATTTTTGGATTGCCATGGAGATCATTCCACATTTTAAGAGCAAATCGTGTTCTTTAAGTCACAAGACCAGACAAAGTCCGAGATTAATACTATTCTGTCCACATTTCTTCTTAGCTCCGGCCAAAAACTTTTGGATAATCTAATCTCATACAAGGACACCATCAGTAAAAATAGGGTGCACGCACCTGGGGAACATAAAGTAGTCCTCGGTTAAGTAAAGCCAAATTCTTGAGTTCCATGGACATGAATTCCGCTTTCTTTCAAATTCCTTCGCATTAAGCATCGGTCGCGGACATTTCCAGTTTAAACCGTTACCTTTCTGTCTCAGATATAGTCCTGCAACATGGCAAAAGTTGATCGATCGTGTAATATGGCCAGACGTTGAACCTAATGTCTTCGTCTACCTGGATGATAGTCTAGTTACAGACTTTCGAACAACACCTTGCCCTGTAGAAAGAAATTTTAAATGGCTTACTAAGGCCGGCATAATTTTTTGGGATAAATGCAAGTTTTGTTTGAGGAGCTGTGGTATTTCGGGTATATCATGAACAGAAGAGGTATTAACGTTGATCCCGAGAAAGGGTCATATTGAATATACCTACCCCTAAGAATTGTAACGAAATTCGTAATCTAACCGGCATGGCGAGCTGGTATATAAAGTTTTCAACAACAATTACAGCACCATTTACTCATTTGTTAAAGAAAACCAACCTTGGGTATGGTTTCCATAGTTTGAACGGTTTTGTCCTCCTGAAATATAGTCTGGTGTAACCACCAATACTCACTTGTCCAGATTTTTCGCTACCGTTTGTCGTATAGACAGACGCTTCTGCCTATAAAATCTGAGCGGTCCTCTCCAGCAACATGAAGACGTTGAACATGTAATATGCTATATTAGCCGTTCTTTAATCAGTGCTAAAAAGAATTATAGTTCACGGAAAGGGGTTTTAGCGGTAGTTTATATATTGCAAAACTTCGACGCGATGTTGAAGGGTATAGTTACTGGGTCACTAACCACAACTGCTTAGTGTGGATCCTCAATTTGGTGAAACCAAAGGGACAATGGCCCGTTGGCCGTTCGAATTGCAGATAATTCATCGTAAGGTTCTGAACACCTTGTACCAGAAATGATCTCACGCAGTGTCGTCCAAAAGTCAACGCTATTTCCACTGTTACGTCATCTGACGGTTGGTTTCAAAAATTTGCTACACCGTTTTCACTTCAGGATCCGGTGCATTCGCAGTCACAAATTGTATGAAAAACTTAACTATTACCATAATTCGCAAAACTCCTGGAAAGAAGTGGTACCGAAAGACAGAAGGATTGATACTTGAAACAAAATAATGACCTGTACATTTCCGGTTACGCAGGCGTCCATAAAACCTACCATCCGATAAAACACCTTTACTGTTTGCATAAATTGAGGGCGCACGTACACCGCTGTGAGGTCCGTTTGGAAAAAGCCATGTTGCTTTCAACAACCACAAGGTCTAAGACCTAACGTTTCTGTTCCTTGGTATTTGTTGTTATGGACATAATTGATCCACCCCTAAGAGTTCGCAGGGATTTTGTTATAATTTGGTACTTACTGACTATTTGATTGAATGTTCTTTGTTCTATCCTCTAAGGCAGGCCACTGCATCATCCATATGCCTTGCCTTTGAGGACGAAGTCTTTCTTCTATTTGTGTCCCTGAATTTAGTGTACAATTTAAGAGTAAAGAGTTTAGGAATCTCGGTAAGCAAAAACGTCCAAATTGATATACAACGCTCACTATCACCCATATACCAATCCGACAGAAAGAACTAATAAAACATTCAAAATTATGTTATCCTCATATGTCCATAAAAGGGTCAAATGCCTACATAGATGCGGGATTAGTACCTCCACTGACGGCATTTTATTGCCCTAGTAATCACTAATTAATCATTTATTCATAATTTTTAAACATAATATTAGAAATCTACATTTAAAGTTTTACAATTACATAGTTCAAATAGCTTGTACTTAGATTTAGCAATTTTTTCTTGAAACTGTAGATATTTTTAATTCCTTGTAACGGTTAAACGCATGCATTGGATAATTAAATTTTTTGAACGAATAAGTTGAAAAGTAAATGTCAAATTAAAAATTAAACTAATAATTCTTAATAATATATTAAGTTGCTTTTATTTGTGTGAATCCTTGCGATATTGCAGGCTCACATTCCATTAATATAACTTATATTAAATTTGTTTGTTATCTCATTAAAGTTAGAATTTACAACAGTTCTTGAATCTCGATAGCGCAGGTTTAGTGCGGTACTCTAGAAAGTACAGGTCGTAGGTTCAAATCCTACTGAGGTACACTTTTATTTATGTATTTAATAAAATTAATAATAATTTTAATATATTTTTACTTTACGAAAGTTCATTCTGTATACAAACGGTATTGTAATATCTTAAAATACTATAATAAAGTAAATACTTGGTAAGTGATATAAGGGACGTCACGTGAATGCTATTTATAATACCAATTAGAAATAAAGTAATCATAAAGTTTTGGTCCAATCGTTAGCCACAAGGTTTTGCTCTATTGAGGTCCACAACACTTATTAGTGGAGGTATTTACATGCAGCTCATCTATGGAAGATTAAATAGTAATCTTGTAGCAGTTTTAACAACTACAGAGTGTACGGTAACTGGTAACATTAACTGCGAAAGAACAGATGAATGAATGTATATTGCTTGTTGCTCTTAGTTGTGAAATAGATAATAGATGATTGAATTATGGTGTTTTATTCCAATTCAAAGATGGAACGGTATTGTGTATTTGTATTATGATTTTATGAAGGATTTTGTTTGTGTTCATATAATTACCTTTAAAAGGTCTATATGTTTGCCTATTATTACATTAATCGTTTACTTATAATTCAGAAGAACGAGTTTTAGAAAGGACATCGTACCATTATTGATGTATCTAAACACGCGCATGGGACTAATCTCTGATACACTCTGGAAAACCCCCAAAAGTACCTTGCGACATAATAGTACCGCGACCGGATGGGCCAGAGGCAAGAAATACCTCCCAAAGCACTGGGAGCTGTCATTCACAGATATGGCTCTGTAACAGAAGATGAAACAGGAATCGGAATGTTTGGGGTGGAGGATACTTTCGTGAAGTCTTGGTCGAAGCGTAACAGTACTCTAGACAGAAATTTTGGTGATTAACACTTGTGAACAGATTCTAATAGACCAGAATGTAGATGACAAAGAGAATCCCTCTACTAGGTGGCAGCTAGGAAGATTGGAAAGCTCCAAAATTGAACCTCTGGGTTGGTGGTGCTAGAACAACCGAAGGACTGTCGAAAAAAGTATCAACCGGTGTACGGAAATGCTTATGAAATAGTGGAAAGAGAAAAAAACCATTCTAAACGAATGGCGTAACGAACAAGGAAAATATCTCTTATCAGAGACAAGATAAGTTCCGACTATAACTCCTGCGACAATGTTTTAGCAGGTCTACTTACGTAGTGCTACTTAATGAAACGGTACCTTCACGAGACGAACCTCGCAACAGACTTACTGTGCAGAGGTAGCGAGGACGAAAAAGAAAGATATATACATATAATGTTACATTGTAAGGCTTACAGGACCTTAAAACACAAGTTCTTAGGGAAAATTAACAAAGATACACTCACGAACATTATATAACCACATCCATTCGTCACTTATGCGAAGGCAGTTGATACAGCTTCATTTTCGTTTAACGTTTCTTTCGAGATACATCTCCTTTAGTGGATTTTGTTTTATTATATATTATTGGTGACATAACCACATATATTTGTCACTCATGCGAAGGCAGTTGATAGAGCATCATACATTCTGGGGACGAATATTACTGTCTCCTTTACGTTTTATCTTATCTTATCGTAAAGAAGCAAACACATTTGGAAGAATTCTACACAATTTGGTTGCAAATAAGTGCAAATACCACCCTTTTGCGCAAATTAAGCTTTAAGTGAACAATTAAATAAAAACGATTCTAGAAAATTAGAGTAAATCTAGGTTTATCAATGCTAAGTAAAGTTGAATACTGTGTCAACAAAAGAAAACAACCTGTCCGGGGTGGGTGTATGGGGTGGGGTGGGTGGGTGGGTGGTTGGGTGGGTGGGTGGTTGCGTGCGTGCGTGCGTGCGTGGTGGTGCGTGCGTGAGCGTGCGTGCGTGGTGTGTGTGTTGTGTCCGCGTGTTCGCGTGTCCGCGTGTCCGCATGTGCGCGTGTCCGCGTGTTCGCGTGTCCTCGTGTCCGCATGTCCGCGTGTCCGCGTGTCCGCGTGTCCGCGTGTCCGCGTATCCGCGTGTCCGCGTGCCTGCGTGCTTGCGTACCTGCGTGCCTGCGTGCCTGCGTGACTGCTTGCCTGCTTGCCTGGGAGCCTGCGTGCCTGGGTACCTGCGTGCCTGCGTGCCTGCGTGCCTACGTGCCGGCGTGCATGCGTGCCTGCGTGCCTGCGTGCCTGCGTGTCCGCGTGTCTGCGTGTCTGCGTGTCTGCGAGTCTGCGTGTCTGCGTGTCTAACTTCGGTATCGACTCCCCGATCGGACCAAGAGCTCCCCGTTCGAGGTGAAAGTTTTGTGATTTGTCAATTTTAAAACCGGATTGTGAAATTTATATCGGATTGTGACTGTGATTTAATAAAAGTGACTGTGTTTTTAATAAAAGGGTGCAATAGCGGCCAAACAGCACGGAATACGAGAAGAATTTTGATTTCCCAAGAAATCGGGGTAAGTTAGAACTTCTGTTTTCTGACTTCTGAACAGGGCCGTCGTTGTATACTGTTATTTTAAACGTCATTTATAGTAAATCACATAGTTTCAGTAAAGGCAAAATTCAATTTAATAGAATAGGTCTAAATATATTCTAAATTAATAGAAATAAATCAATAGAAAAATTTCCTATAGCAAATTACATCAGTAAATACCAAGATTCTTATCAGTTTAACCTAAATAATTAGAATTATTTAGCTTTAACATTCCTATTGTAGAAAAATTAAATAAATTCCATACAGAGAAAGTAAAGTAATTAATTAAATTAAATTAATCAATCAGATTTTAGTTGTAAATTATAAATAGATTCATTAAATTTAACAAATTTGCATTCCTTTAAGTTAAATAAGTAGTAATCCTTCAGTGCATTTTAATATATTTATTTTAAAACAAGGAATTCTTTCTATTTAAAACATTTAGCTCATCAAAATCCACATTTTCACTTAAGTACCTCATTTTATTTCAAACAATAGAACAGGAAAAGCCAGGTAAATTAGGTAATCATAATTGCAGATTTGAACAATAGGAATTTAAAATAAATTAAACCCGACAGGAAAACCAAGTAAATTAAGTGCATTCCTTGATACTAATCTTTTACATTTCAAACAATAAATTAAGCAGATTTTCATAGTTTTAAATTTCTCTTTATATTTTGTTTGCAATAAAATTTTTAATAACAACAAATTCATAAAAACAGTAAATTGAACAGGTTACACAGATTTTTAAGTTGAATATTCACTGTTTCCTTTTCTAATCGTAAGATTTTAGGAATAAAATTCATATACACATGAAATAACAGATTAAATTAAATAAATCAATCACTTTATATTTAGACTGTAAATTTCTAGATTATACTTGTGTGTTTATTGAGGAAAAATATTAAGGCATAGTAGTTTTAATTACAAAACCGGCGTGGGATACGTATAGCGTACCCACGCCGCCGCCCCCAGCGCATTTTATTTAAAATAATCTTTCGGGGCAAATATATAATTACCCGGCAAAATGCCTACGGAGGCCGCGGGTCGTTTAGAGGACGACGAGGGCTTTAAGCGGGTGGAACCGGGGAACACGAGGCTGGCGAGTAAATCCATCAGGGGCGGGATATTGAAAACAGGGAAAATACGGGAACCAGGAAAAGGCAGACCAGGGTAATACCGCGCGATTCGGATCCGGAAAGCGAAACAGAGACGGAGCGGAACGCAGGAATGTTACGCGACGGAATAAGGGAGCAGGAAATGGTAAATTGCCGCATTACGGACAAGCTAGACCAGGATACCGGTGACACGTCATGCCCCAGCCAAGAAAAGATCCTGGAAAACGAAATCTACACTATGGTATGCGTCGTTTTTAATTCCGGAAGACGGCTCTAAGTCATTTCCGGTGAGCCATAGAAGGCAAGTACCGCGCATTTAACAATTGGGGTAAAATGGGAAGATTATTGGGAATAATCAACGAACTAAGAGCGGAAAATAAGAAAAGGACGGGAAATTAAATTAATAAGGGAACAAAAACAAGCGTCGCAGGGTGCTAGTCGTGAAATTAGGTCGCGCGCCACAACAGGTACAACGCCGGGTATCAGCTACGCGGAACTGGTTCGCGCGGGTCCCCCTAACATAACCGATATTGCGCCACCCGTTAGCAGAAACGCATTTAGTGTCAGCGTGATGGCGGTTAACGAGAAGACCACGCCGGAGGAAGTAGGGAAAATATTGAGGGAAAAAGTAAATCCGGAAAATATAGCCGTTAAAAAGATACGACACACGAGACAGGGTATAATCGTAGATTGTGCAGGGAAAGGGGACGCGGAGAAGTTAACGCGCGCGGTTCAGGAAGAGAAATCAAGAAAGGCCATCCGCGCGTACTGTTTAGAAAGGTCGACAGGGAAATAACGGCATACCAAATTATAGGGAAGATAGTAAGTTTTAACGGGGATCTGGTACGGAAAAGAGGAGGCGAAGATAGGTTTGGAGAAATTAAAGAGAGGTTTAGGTTAGGCGGCAGAGGGCGCAACCCTTGCGGATGTAGTTTTGAGGTCCACCCGAACTTAGAAAGGAAATTGTAGGAAAGGAGCTGTGTTTAGGATGGAGTAGCGTGACAGTGGAGGACCATCTTCGGTCCTACACTGTTACAAATGCTGGGGCATAGGTCATCAGGCCAGAAACTGCGCAAACAAAGAATATTGCGGAAGATGCGCGGAAGTAAAGGGCCAGGGAATGTCGATCGCAAAGGGTAAGGTGCGTTCAAACGGGCGAACGACGAAGCGCGCCGCGAGAGATTCGACGAACGCCAGAAGTACTAGACTTCAATTGCGGAAGTCACGCGTCAATAAAACGAGGAATTTCGCTAAAGACCGATTATGGACATTAAAACCAAAAAGTAACGACCGGAGCACACGGAAGGCGGCCGTTGAGACTAGCGCAATTAAACGCGGGAAGGGGTAAAGGGGGCGAGTAATTTTTTAAAAACGAGGACATCGACATCTGCTTCGTACAGGAACCACACGTGTACCGCGGAAAATAATAGGGTTTCCGGCGGAGTACGAGGTAGCCGGCGGAACAAACGAGGGGACCAAGAGTTGCATCATACACCACAGACAGGGGTTATCGTCGACACTAGTCGGACAGCTATCGGACGAACTGATCACCACGTGCGAGATAAAATCCGTCGGGAACCTCACTTTTACGCCGTGTCGGTCATTTACCGCCGACCGGAAGTGCTTGACGACGACGAGCTCGTGGCTAAATTCGATCGGGTTACACGCGCGCTAAACGGGAAACTTGCGGTTTTTGCGGGAGACTTTAACGCGAAATCACCGTTGTGGGGGGCGACGAAGAAAACGCGAGGGGCGCCGCGATTTATATAATCGAAACTCGGAATTTGATATTTTTAACGACAACGAGGGACCGACGTTCGGGCCCCAGAGGAACGAGTCACGTAGACGCCACTTTCGGAACGGTCGAGATGTACAACGCGTCGCGCGAATGGAACGTAACAGAAATAGAAACGCTGTCCGACCACAAATTAATCACGTGGATGCTGGAAATCGACGAAGAAGCGAACGACGGGTCTAACCGTGAGGTATTGTAACCGGCAAGGTGGGAAGAGTTCGACCGCGTATATCGAGCGGAAATAGGCGACATAGCGGAGGCGGCAAACCAAATCGAGAGTGACGATGCCCTGGAGGAGTGCGCAGCCAAACGAAGCCGTAAGGGTGCGTGGAGGCCTCGATGCCTCGCAAAAGAGCTACAGAAAGAGCGTGCCGTGGTGGACGCCGGAACTGACAACTCTGAGAAGGGAAGTCAAAGCCCGGAAATCGAAACGCCACACTACGATTCCGGAAAGACGGAAGAAGGATACGGGAATACCGCGAGGTAAGAGCGAGGTACAAACAAACGATAGAGGAGAACCACGCGGAAGTGGAAAGAGTACTGGCACAAAACTCCGGAAAAGACCCTTGGGGCGGCGTACAGGATACTAAGGGTAAGCAGACGGAAGACGCGGCCTAACTACGGTCAGGCGGGAAGACGGGTCGATGACGAGGGTGCGTTAGAAACCGCGGAGACGCTATTGGAAACGTTCTTTCCGACGGACGACCGCAATAGCGACGAGCCGGTTCACCGGGCCATAAGGAAGGCACACGAGACCCCGGGAATGTGGGGACCGGATGACCGAAGTATCACCGCAGAGGAAATTCGTAAAGCGTTAAAACGCATGAGCGACAAGAAAGCACCGGGACACTACGGGATCACACCGGACGCGGCGTTAAAAGCGCTGGACGCGACGCCGGATGTCTGGTCAAAGATCTTCGACGCGTGTCTAGATAGGGGAGTATTTCCCATGCTGGAAATTACAAACCATGCGATTTATACCGAAAGCGGGAAGGAGCGACGCCACGGACCCGAAAACGTACCGGCCGATAAGTTTACTTCCGGTCATAGGAAAAGCCCTGGACAGAATAATAGCCACGCGTATCGAACATCACGTTAAAGCCGCGGGAGGATTTAACCCCAATCAATTCGGCTTCAGCTCGGGAAAGACCACCGTAGATGCGATAAGGAAAGCAGTCCGGGAAGTTAAAGCGGCAAGGCGAGGGGACTTGCGCCGTCATATCGCTCGACATCCGAGGTGCTTTCGATAGCGCCTGGGTGCCGGCGATAGGATGGGAGATGCAGAGACCCTACTACCCCGGAATTTAATCAAGATCGCCGGAAGCTACTTCAAGGACAGGACGGCGCAGGTGCAACTGACCAACGAGGTTGCGAGAAGACGGGAACGCGGATGTCCACAGGGAAGCTGTACCGGGCCGGTATATTGGAAAATCATATACGATACCATATTCAGAGCCACGCTGCCACCGGGATGCAGCATAATAGGATACGCCGACGACACGTTATTGATCTCAACGGCCGCCCAATATAAACGGTTAAAAGCGTAACGAATACTGCACTCGAAACGTTAATCGCGTGGGGCGCGAGTTTAAATTCGAATTTAACGCGAGTAAGTCGGAAGGGTATTTTACGGTAAACACGTAAACCAGCAGAAACCGTCGTTCAGGTTGGGTAACGAAAGAATTCGCTGCAAAGAGTTTATCAAATATCTAGGCGTCCTAATAGATAACAGGTTAAATTGGAAAGAACACGTTAAATACGCGAGCGCGAAAGGTAAACAAATAGGGAAAAGATAGGCGCGGCCGCGAAATTAACCTGGGGAATCAAAGCGGCACTTAAAACCATATACGAAGGCGCGATACAGCCCCGTATTATACGGAGGGAAATATGGGGTGAAAGACTAGGCGTCAAGGAGCGGAATAAACTTTTAAGCGCCAGAGAACGATGGCCGTAAAGACGGCCCGGGCGTACAAACGGTTTCGACCGAAGCCCGCTAGTCTTAAGCACGTTATTGGATTTTTTTGTTACAGGACGAACGCGACCCCGGCCCGAAGAGGCGGAAGCGCAAGCGGGAGAGTACTCGACGAGCTGGGATACGTAAACAGAACGGCCGAAACGAGGGTCGACGCCGGCGAACTGGGGCATCCGGCCGACGTGGCTTCATCCTCCGACTTCTACATCGGAGAGGGGGAGCGGCCGACGTCAGGTGCTACACGGACCTCGGCATCGGAAGGGGAACGGGAGCGGGCGTAATATACCGAGGTGGAGGAAATAGCGCGGGGAGGCTGGACGAGGGTTGCAGCAACTTCCAGGCGAGCTGGTCGCGATCGTCGAAGCCCTAGGGTACGCGCTGGGACATTTGCGAGACGTCCGGAAATATCCATCCTGTCGGACAGCAAAGCCGCACTGCTCGCCTGACAAACGTCTCTAGGCCTACCGAACTCGTGGCGGAGGCCTGGCGACTGTTACGTCGGGTAGCGGCGGTGTCGGCCGTTACATTGGGTGAAGGCACACGCCGGAAACCCCGGAAACGAGAGGGCAGACCGGCTCGCAAAGGAAGCAGCTAGGGACGACAACGCGCGGATCGCCTACGCCAAGATTCCGATGACCACGGTAAAGAGGTTACTGTTAAACAGGACAATGGAAAGATGGCAAAGATGGACGGCGCGGCGACCGGCCGCTTAACCTTCAGGTTTCTACCGGACGTCGCACAGAGGATATTTACTGCACCCGAGTTGGACCCTTTACAGTCCAGCTCGTAACGGGGCACGGCGGAACCGGAAGTTACCTAAAAGATTCGGGAAGACCGAAGACGAACGGTGTGCGGGCACGCCACCGAAGACCCGGTCACATAATTTTCGATTGTGAGATCGAGGAAGGCGCTAGAAGGTTGGCGGATACGAGACTGGTCGGGCGGGCCTACGGTGGCCACAAACGTGGGAGGAAATCACGGCGATGGCGGGCGAACGGGAATGGTGGACGGAACTATCTAAATTCGCGAAACAAGTGCAGAGACTTAAACCGAACGTTGCGCGAGTAGTGTAATCCGGGTCGTTATTCTAAAATCGCGTCTTTTACCGGAACATTACCGATTATGACTTTATTACCGATTGGGACAATATATAAACCGGATTTGACAGTGGCGGGGCGCGGCGGCATCAAGTTTCATGTCGCGCGCAAACTATTTTTAAGGACCACCGGATCTAAATTACGTTCCGGTGTTAGGGTAGGCCCCTCGGAAAGAGGCGGAAGAAACGGATCCCCGATAACCACGTAAAGGTCTTGCGAATGGTTGCCGTGGGTGGGATGCGGGCGGAAGAAGCCGCAGGACGGTGCGGACCTTGCGTCAACCGGATGTCGCTCGTAAGGAAACGACGGGCGAACGAAGGTCCATCCACGGCATCGTTTCGGGTCAAGTGGAAGTTGCCAAGTTTTTATTGGACGTCGCCGATCTTCCGAGGGCATCGAATCGGGGAAGGAGAGGGATAAGGACCACCGGAGCAGCCACGGAGTCGGAGCGACGTGGGGGCGACGGTGTTAGTGAAAGTGCGGGTGACCGCGAGTGACAGTGTTTATCTGCGGAAATGACGGAAAAGTGCTAGTGCTTGAGTAGGTTTGACCGGACGCAAGCTTCATTTACAGTCGACGCATTTCCTTCGGGAAAAGCGTCGACGAAATGGGGGGCGCGAGCTTCACTCGCGTACAGGCGGCGTTTCCGGGACGGAGACTATAAGCTCCGTCGTCGGAAAGGGCGCGTACCTTATGCAAT
>JARFJB010002529.1:22500-45000 GCA_036346205.1 Vesta saturnalis
CTAAATCAAAAATTGTCAACAATTATTTAAACAGGAGTTTTTAAGTAAGGTGTCTATTCGAGAGTTAAATGGGAGTCGGTAGCAACCAGCACGCCAGCCAATCGAGTTGACAAAAAGCCAAGCGAAACGGTTCCAATCTTTGGGTTCTAATCGACCAAAATTGGTCTCTCTTTAAGCTGTATTACAACAACAAAAAATATTTAACACATTTTACAAAGGAAATCTAGTATCTAATGCTTATCTTTCTGTTAAACAATTTAACAATGTATCTTAAATAATCTGATTTATTTATCAATCAGAAGTAGGATTAAAAGTATACTTATTCGATAAAAACGTAATAAGTGATTCCTTTTGCGGCAGTTTATTAATATGTAAATTATAGATGCAATTACTATCAAAATAAATAACAAAACATTAAAATTATTACTAATTTTATTAAATACGTAAATAAAAAGTTTACCTCAGTAGGAATTGAACCTATGACATGTACTTTGCTAGAGCTGTTTTGAACTTATTCGTTCATAATAAACTTATAATAATTAAAGAACATGTCGTTAAATATTAACTTTATTGCAATTTTCTGAGTTTAACCAGTATTAAACCTTCTTTGCTACTTTTTGTACTACACTCATATTGATAAATAATTAAATTAATCGCAACAATATAGGAATAATGTTGCTACGCTCTCACCTACGTTTTAGTTATACTAAGTCGGAATTGGACACTAAAATCGCCAGTTCCTGTTTAATTTTGAAACGGGTATTAATTTACGTTGTGCTCTTTTAAATAATCACGTAGTAACATGGTAGTAACAATTCTACCAACAAAACCCTAACAAACATCTATTTTTCGATAAGTATATGTTTAAATAAAAAGTTCGTGTTAGTAATATCTAATTTAAAGTCAAACTCGGACTATCTTGTTAAAATTGTGCCTAATTTAGAATCATACTATATTCTTCATTACATAAGATATACAGATTATAAGAAATTCGTATTTTCTTATTTACAGGGTAGTAAAACAAAATGAAATTTTGTAACTAGAAAGCACACTGTATTAACAAGCCAGTTTCGAGGAAATACGTTTGTAAATTAATAGATAGTACACACCATTGCTGAATTAAATTGGACACCTGCCTTCAACTGCATTTTTTTAGTATGCTCATGCTTATGGTTAGTAATCACATATCTATATTATATATATATATATATATATATATATATATATATATATATATATATATATATATATATATATATATACGTACAATGTCAGGAGTCCTTCTCATAAGCCCTGGCCAGCCATGTTTGTTGGTGTTGACATGTTTTGTGTTGTTGTATAGTTTACAATCATGAGATGTTATTTTTGTAAAAAAAAGAAAAAAAAGATTTATATTTATTTGGGTATTTAATAATGTGTCAATTGGTGTTTTGTTTAATGGGTTGTAGCGTGCTTAGTGTGGTTAATCCGATTCGTTGTCCGGTTTCTTGCTAAGTCGTCATTGAATAGACGGAGGGCATATTGAATGTTATCTAGGATTCTTCTTCTCCTCGGGGTGGTCAAGGAGTTGTGTAAAGATCTCGGTGGGTTGCTTGAATTTTAATTTAGGTTTTCTTCGTGGGAATTGGGGAAAACGGTAGTTGTAGGAGTGGTAAGGACCTCTTTGTTGGGGATAGTGTTGCCGAAGATTCTTTTATGTGCAAAGTGTTTGATTCTGTGTCTGACGGTTGTGTTGCGTGTTGTGTTGTCAGGTCGCTAGAGTATCTGAGAAGTAACCTGTGTATGCGTCTGAGTATTCGACGTTCACAGAAGCAATAGAGGAGAGGTGATTGGGGTTTATGTTAGTGTATATGGGTGCTCGGAAATCCATAACAGATCAAATATATGTTTTGTAAGTGTGTTGTAGTGGCAACCTCTGATTCTAGCACAGTAGGTTTGCGCGGTTTCTTATCTTGTTAGTGTTCTTTGTACATCGGGGAGCCAATTAGAGGGTTCTAGTAAAGAGGATTCCTAGGTAGGTGACTTCTTGTTGGAGTGGGAGTCTTTCTTGGTTTAGGGCGAGGAAACCTTTCTGAGGCAAGCTTTGGGAACTTCTCTTCGGTGAATTAGGATGCCGGAAGAGGATTGTTTGGGTTTTGGTGGTTTGACGGAGACTCACCACCGGTTCGCCCAGTTGGAGAAGTTCCTAAGAGTTTTGGATATGAGGCGGGAGGCCGGTTCGCTGTTCCGATTAACCGTCCAGAAGGTGGTGTCATCCGCTAACTGCACAACGACTACTTCGGGTTGTGTGACTTCGGGAATGTCGGACGCGAAGATAATGTAGGTTGGAAAGAATCTGATCCTACTTGACCTGAACTGACCGATTGGTCAGGTACGAGAGGGGTTTGGAGAAGGGGTCGGAATGAAGTTACGGATCTTGTGCAGTAGACCGGCGTAAGACCCTTCGAATGCTTGCTTAATGTCGAATGCTCTGGTGGTATCTGTAAGTAGCTTCAACAAGAGATGATAATACGTTCGGTTGGGACGGAAACCGAATTGGCTGTTGGGAAGGAGGTCGTTAAATTCCGAGGTGGTCCCTGAGTCGCTGGCTAGAATCTGATCAAAGCATTTTCCGAGGAAACTGAGGAGGAGATTGGTCTATAGGAGGAGGGTGAGGTTAGGTCGGCGTGAGTTTGGGTATCATGACACTGGAGGCCGATTTCCAGTGCATCGGGAAGTGGAATAGGATTAAGCATTGGTTGTAGATGTTGGAGAGTAATCGGAGGGCTGGGTCGGTAAACGACGAGGATTTTCCGATTTAAGCCGTCATGACCTGGGGCAGAATTTTTCCTTTTTGAAATATGTGTGGACCTGGTCGGGCGTGATGGGATTCTCGTTCCCAAGTTGGATTTCAGGAAGGTTAAGGTTGAGGAATTCTTCAAGGCGATCCTCGAGAATGGGGATCATCTGGGGATTGTAAATGGATTGAGGTGATGACCAAATAAATCGTCCTTTCTTGGTCGGAGGAGATTAGGTTGCCCTGAGGTCGGTTAGATGGGATTTGACGTTGACTTTCCTTCTGGTCAGTCTATCGAACTGTTGCCAGAATAGTTTACCATTTGCATAATCTAGCTGGGAGGTGGTTTTGGCCCAGAGTCTTCGGCGTATTTGTTGGCTTCTCGCCTGATTAAAGCGTTAGGCGATTGTATTCGGTCTTGAACCGGGTCCCTGGATCACAAGAATTGACGTTGATTCGTCTTTTCTCTTTGATCCAGTTCACGATGTGCCGTGGAACGGTTTGCGGAAGTGTCGATGTTTTTTAGTGGTACAGAGATATCGACCGCTTCCGTAATTACGGAAGTTAGGTCTCTAATGGCTCTCTCGAGATCTTGGGTCGTTTGAAGATTGGGTGTAGGAAGGTTGTTGGAGATGTGTTCGGAGAACACATTCCAGTGCTGCTTGAAAATCTTTAATGACTGTATGGAGGAGGTGTAGGAGCTGGACAAATGAAGTTTTGACCAGTAGTGGTATGTGATCTGATGTGATCGTGGTGCCTAGAAAGCACTCACGATCGAAATAGTGAGCTATGGGTTCGGAAACTATGATGTGATCTACTATTGAGGCACCTAAATGTTCGAAGTATGTTGGCTGTGTGTTGGCGATTCGCAAGAGCGGCAACTGCAACAGAGCCGATGATAGCCTGTTACCGTTGCCATTAGTTGCGGTGTCACCGAATTTGATGTGCGAGGCATTGAAATCACCTAGGGTAACTAGGAGGCTAGAGGCTTAGATTAAAAGGTCATCAAATAAGGTGTTGTGACCGGGCGGGTTGTAGTATGAAATAAATACTATAGGAGTGGGATTGCACCGTCGCAGCAACGCATTCGAGATGCTGTAGGTGCGCAGAAGTTGAAAAAGTAGATGGGAAGCAATTTTTATTAAGAGGGTGGTTCCGTGTTGACTATTGTTTACATAGGTGTGAAATGTGTTGAAATTATGTGCATCTGGGTGTGGGTTTTGTTTCCGTGATGGAAAGGATGTGTATATGTGTGTGTAAAAGTGTTATAAGGGCGTTTCCGACAAACGCCCCTGGTATTAACTGTCTCTGAGATATCATTGTGGAGGAGTTAGGATTGGGTTGGCGGATTACGGCGACTTCATCCGCGTACTGGATACGCAGATGTTGATACTCCATTGGAAGAAGTTTCGGATAGCGAAGCTAGGTGCGAAACCCATCTCGCTGGTCGGGAACATCTGGAACAGGAGTGGCTGAGGATTTGAAGGAAGCCTTTGATGATAGGGATTCGGTGTCGGGAAGGTTTAAGGTGGGCTGTGTCTTTCGAGTCGGACTCTTCGGAAGACAGGATAGGTTCGAGGAAGCCATTTTGACGGAGAACTGGGAGGTTCCGCCGCTTCCGGCATTTGAAGGAGTAGGGTGAGCTTCCCAGCAGTTGTTACATCTTGGGTTAGCCGAGAATTTGCAGGACGAGGATTGCACGGGTAGGACACCATAGCAGTATTCCCCACCTGTGTGCAGCTGGAACAATACTTGGGGAGAGGTCAAGGGATAAGGATGGTTGCAACTGTAGTGTCGCCCAAACATGACGACACCTCGTGCGAGGATGTACTCAAGGGTGGTTTGGGACGAGGTTATGATACGGATAAGGGATGTGGGTGTTGGTCGCCTTAGCGGTGACGCGAACGGCCTTCCTCACGTGTGGAAGATCGATCGCACCGAAGATCTCGGTTCTAGGATGTCCTAGCTACGTGACGAATAACGCAGGAAAAGGTGTGCGCTCTAGGAATGGTGTTGTGAGGACGGGGATCGGATAGTTGGGTAAAGGTTACTGTGGGATCACCGTGCCAGCCTAAGCTGCGTATCATCGACAAGGGAGAGGAGGTCTCTAGGAGACAGATGTAGGTTACGGTTAAACGTTGTTAACCCGGAAAGGTTAAGGGATTTAATGGAGTTGTAAAGGATTTCTGTGTGGTTATGGATTTCGGGTATTGAGGATGAATACCTCGAGGATTGAGAGCGGCTGGTATTATATTATATATTTGTGAGAAATTTTATTTCCTATCTAATGCTATTTTGAAAATGTTAAGTAGTTCCGGGGATATTCAGGAAAAACCGGTTTTTCAAAGTGACGGTTTTTGCCAATACCTTATAAACCGTATATTGTAAAGAAAAATTATAGGAACAACAAATACTACAATTATATTAGTAATCACATATTAAACGAAAACAAACTAAAAAATAAAATTTGCAAGAGGGTACTTACCAGTCGCTTTGGGTAGTTGACATTTATGTGTGCCAAATTTTAAGTTATGTTACGTCCTGAAAGTTATGGAGCACACACGTACGCGCACGCACACGCACACGCGACGCGTGAACACGCGCACGTACGCAGCACACGCACACGCACGCACGCACACGCACACGCACACGCACACGCACGCACACACGCACACGCACAAGCACAGCAACGCACACGCACACGCACACGCACGCACAAGCACACGCACACGCACGCACACGCAGCACGCACAACGCACAGCACTAACGCACACGCACACGCACAACACGCACACGCACACGCACGCACACGCACACGCACACGACACGCACACGCACGCACGCACGTACGCACGCGCACACGCACACGCACACGCACAGCAAGCACACGCACACGCCACGCACACACATGCACACGCACAGCACAGCAGAAACAGCACACCACAACAAACACGCACCGACACGCACACGCACACGCACAAACGCACACGCACACCAGCGCAGCACAGCACACGCACACGCACACGCACACGCAACAGACACGCACAGAAAATACCCATCACACAAACAACAAAAACACTACACAGTACACACACACGTACAAAGCACAGGCAAGATTTTTGGTCAAATTTTTTGTTTGACATTTTCGAACATTTTAAAGCGATTGAGCAAATGCATTTTTAGATACAGTACTTGATCCGTTGCATGTAAGTAATAGGATATTTATCAGTAATTGGAAGTGTTATTAAAATAAAGCACAATTTTTAACTAATTTAATTTCAACTATATGTTAAATTATAGTGCTGTGTCAAATTTATCATCTTATTATAATTATCTTGTTCATGTAAAAGTATACATACCACAAAACGTACTTTGAAACAAGACGCTAAGACATATGAGATTTTGTAGATTTCAACCAGAGAGGTCGTTGTTGACCATGTCCTGAATAATCTAAATCATGACATTCAATTTGACAATATGAAAATATTGTCAAGACAAATATTATTATGTTCGTTTGACTAAGCTATTAATATGTAAACACCGAATAATTTTAATCGACAAGAAGAAAATCTCCGTTTAAATAGGATATATAATTAAAAAAGCATAATGATACCTTGATTTTAATTTATTTTCAACTTTGTATGTCTAGGTTTTCTGTTTCCTAGACCTTGAACAAATGCTTTACCAATTAATGTTGAATTACCACAGCACTAATTTAACATAAGTCGTTGAAATTAAATTAAAATTACAAAATTCTTCATTGTGCTTTTCATTGTTAATAACAGATAAGTGTTTACAAATGGAAACTTTAAAGCACAGCTTGTTCCGATCTGCAACCTATCTGTAAGCTTGTTATTCGTAATTTGAGTTAATTCAATATATATATATATATATATATATATATATATATATATATTATATATACATATATATATATATATATATATATATATATATATATATATATATATATACATATGTGTGCGTGCGTTGTTTGTGTATTAAATGTAATTATTAATTTTGGTTGAGTTTATCTTGTGAACCTTAACTTACAGAGCAGTAATTAAAATGATTTTAAAGGTAACCGATATTGCAAATGTAATAGAATTTGAAATTAAATTACAAAACAATTATTTACTGTATTAATGTAGCTACATAAATAAATCATATAAAACAAAAATAAACGTCACTGTTTGCTGTTACGTCGACTTTCGAATAGACGCTCACTAAATACACAATAAAAGTTGTATACGAACTTTCCTAACGTCTTTGAAAGATAGATCTTGAGATGTGATAACTAAGTTTTATGAAACTGAAACAGTAATTAAGTAGGTATATATAATTTGTGATGCTGATATTTAAATGACATTTAACGAGTTAAGTAGGTTTTGATTGTTTTCATGGCACTCTCGAAAATTATAATAAACAACTTAATGTCGATATTGGTTTTTCTATTTTGGGTAAAAATATACTATGACATAGAAGAATACACAGTAACAATCAATTTATTTGAACAATTTTGTATGCAATGTATTCAGTAGAATAAACGATCAAAATTTGATAAAAATTAAACTGTTAAGTTTTCAAAACAAACTTAATGTGTTACGCCACCATTGTTATGCACTCGTTAACACATCTGGACATACTTTAATGAGGTGATATTTCTTCCTGAGGTATTTATATGCTATCTGTAATTCATGCTGCAGGGTTACTAGAGTTTGTATGAAATTCAGTAATCTTCTTCTCATAATATTCCAGACGTGTCGATTGGCGAAAAATAGATCTCAACATTTCAACGATTCTTGATGTAGCGCGCAGAGGTATGTTACCACTAATGAAGACCAAAGGTGACTACTTCAATAGAAATAGCATGCCATAACTCAACTGTGTGGTGCATGCCTTTCCACAGAAAATTGCGGATCTTGTTTCACCACGCCGTCTTCTCATTGCACGACCGCCATGCTTGCCTAAGCAAATCTGGACTCATCACAATTGATTATTCTTGGTAATTTGTCCGTTCTCTACACCACGCTGAGGATCACGCCGGTGCCAGGAGTTATGGTAGTACAAAATGGGGATGGTTGAAAAGAGTAAAGGTTCTTATTCGGCGATAAACAGTTCGCATCAATCGCTTCCATGTTCAGCAAACGCTGGTCCGGAATCGCCCGTGTAGACGAAGCGGTCCTGAGATATACCTAAGACGGCGATCTTCGGCTTCTGCGGTTCTTCGAGGACGTCCTGGATCTTTCGCTCTTCGTGTAAGGTCCTCTTGGTTCATGCCAACACAAAATGCCACAGTGTTTAAACTCCGTTGCGTTCTATCGGCTATCTCTCATGACAAACCAGCTTCTATCGTGAGTCTACATTCGACCTCTATCAAACTCGCTTAACTGCCGAAAATTTTGTCTTCGCACTAGCATCGTGATTGAATTAAAGAATCTTTTGTAATGTGTTTTACACGTCTTAAATGACAACTGTGGTTCAAATGATTTTAAGGCTACGTGATGGTAAAGGTTTTGAAAGATTCTTCTTTCTATGTCATTTAGTATATTAAGCAAGAAATAACATACACATCGTTGAATTCACCAAAATTATCTATCAGAAAAAATTTTAACAACTATAGGTAGCTATTTAAAATAAAAGTTGATTTTATTCAAATTAAAGCTAATATTGAAAAAAAAAATGTAGGCTTGTTTATAGTATTTTCGGAGTTAATTAGAAAAATTTTGGATTATTAAAATGGGACAATAAATAACTGTTATAGGGTCTTTTTGCCAAACATCCAACATAATAAAGCCATATTTGCTTAAATTTCTACCATGATAACGTCAAGAACACAGTCTAACCTTTTGCATAAATAGAACGCAAATAAATCTGCAAATTTGAATTAACTCTACATATTTACCATAAAATCTGTAACGCATCTACTAACTTTATCGGAAATAAGAAAACCAACGTGAAAAAAGTGCCAAAGTCACAAGAATTTATTACGACGTTTGTTATCCTACGCCTACATTACACACAAAGAAACAGAAAGGAATAAAGTTTATTCACTGTCATCTGGAATACATAATTTTGAGAGCTTCAAGTCGATCGGACTTAAGTGGTCGAAAATCGATTACAAATTTTGATGCTTGCAACATACAAACAGTGTAAATTAAATCAAAGTGTGTAAACAAAAATAAACCTTTCAAAACTTTAATTGCACTATAGAACTTAATGATTAACTTTATATCAACTTAGGGCTACTGTACAAAGCAGGTCTTAATGTAAATCCTTAAACAGATTAATATCTAAAAATGTTGAACATGTCTTGTATAAGTTATCAGTTGAATAAGATTTCTATTCTCATTGTGATAAGCGACCCAGATTACTGGTCTCAATTAATGCAATGAACAAGTATTAAGAAATGTACATTTCACATTTAAAAGTACGAAATTTAATTAAGTTATTTTACCTTAACATTTACACCTGAAAAGAGAATCTACTTGCATATGATTTATTTTGAAGAAACCTTTAAATTACAAGGTTGTTTTTGTTTTTGAGTTTATTCTTTGTATAACTGCTATTTATTGTAATACCATTAGATTTTATGTCATGGAGTTGATATAAAATTGATAATTAATTGTGTAAATTAGTACCATGAACCTCAAAATAGTAACTGAATTTAAATATAACTGAACTAACTACTAAGTTAAATTAGAGTTTAAACAGTTGTTACCCTATATCAATTGTTACTGAGATAAACTAATACTTGTATTTAATTGAACTAGTTAATAAAGAAATTTAATGTTACCGTAAATTAAACTAGGTACCTGGTGAATTTCAGAAATTTATTGATTTAAGAAATTAACCATGCAGCAAAATCAGCAATAATAATGTTTAAATCGATCGGACAGATGGATAATACCACGTCGAATGTTAAGTGCATGATTACCGATGTCAGGTTTTGGTTGAGAACGATGACAGCAATTGCTTTAATGAAGTAACGTTGAAACATTTGTTAATTAACATGAGCAGTAGATTTACGCCTGAATTTTTTTTAAATAATTTGCATGTTTGGTGTAATGTTACGCCACTAGATGTGCTAAGATGTTGTTTAATATTAGAAAATCGTACTACATGCATTTAGGATGCTCATCTGGGTGGTTAGAGGATTTTGTTCCAGTTTTGATCAAGCACGGCACTGCACGTGAAGCTTCGTTTACAGAAATTTTTGTTCAAAATTAACGTGAAATTGAAGCTCATATCGAATAACGTTTGGAAGTCAGGATGAAATATAATTCAGTATTTAGTATAGGGTTTATACATATAAGTAGACTGTAATGCAAAGGAAAATTTTACGATTATTTAAGGACAAATAGCTTTGAAATTTGTTGAATTTTGCGGAAATAGATTTCACAGATACGTGGACTTTCATAAAATTTGACTTTAATGTTTTATTAGTTAAGATTGAATGGAATTTGAGCATTTCATAACGATATTAGGTTTTCTTAAAAATTTCAAGAATCGGTTGAATTGGGCCTGTTTCAGATTTTCTGTTCGGCAAAGTCACGTGACATTTAAATCTACGACTGGTTGATATTAACTAGGCGGGATAATATTTGACGACGTTTTCAAAATGGACGAGAGTATTTATAAAAAGTTTGAGGCACTTGAGACTGTCAGCTAACCTTAGTGTAAGCCGTGTAAATTTTCAAAAGGAAGTGCATATCAGTGTGCCCATTTATGTTGTAAAACGTTTACAGGTGGAAATCGTTTGGGTTATGACACTTTTCAAAAATTTAAGTAAAGCATTTATACAGACTTCAAATAAACAGTAACGGTTACACCAAGTGAAAATTGTGTATGAATAAATCCTCGATAGTAAGAGAAAGCTTTACAGTGATCCTGTTCTGACTAATAAAGGTTTTGAATATTGTAAATTAACATTAAATGTATTAGAATATTAAGTTTGTTACAAATATTGAAAAAGTATTCTGTAAAAATTGATGGAAGCGTTAAAGAACGAACGTAGGTACATGGAACATTTGTTGAGCTAATGCCCTAGTGTTTGACTTTCAAAGGGCAACTGTGTGGAGTGTGTACAATTACAAGGATTAGTTAAACGACCTCAACCAAATGAAACTAGAATACTTTGTTTTAAAGGTGTAGGTAGTTACTAAGTGACTAATTTGTATATTGTTGGGTAGTAAAAATTTGGTAATTCTAAAAAGTGGGCCATTGCTATTATTATATTTCAATAAATCCATAAAATCATTCAATATTAATTACTACCTTCTTTGTGTTGAGGTAGGAGTGGAATAAGAACGTCTTCTCTTTGTTGCTTCATTGCGTAAGTGTTGATACTGAAAACTTGTTTAATAGAGTTAAACATTGAGCTGGTTCCACAACAATTTTATTTTGAGCCAATTTAATTATCACAAGTGAATAAACCTTTATTCCTTTCTGTTTCTTTCTGTGTGTAATGTGAGGCGTAGGATAACAAACGTCATGTATAATAAATTCTTTGTGACTTTTGGCGACTTTTTTTTCAAGTTGGGTCTTCTTATTTCCAAATAAAGTTAGTAGAGTTGCGTTACCGATTTTATGGCAAATATGTAGAGTTAATTCAAATTTTCGGATTTATTTGCGTGATTTACGGTTCATAAAAATGCTTAATGAAACTTTAACTAACATAAATATCTTTCAGAAAAAGTTAAGCAACGTCGGCTCCGGGTAGTACTTGGATGGGTGACCGCTTCGGAACACCGCGTGCCGTTGTCTTTTTTATTCTGTTAACGATGTGAGGATTTGTTTAGTTTTTTTTTATAAATTAAAACATAACCAATTATTTGACAGCACTAAATTCTTCCTATCGACGAACTATAACGGAAAATGTCCCAGCGTTTCTTACACATCTACTTCGTCAAAGTACAGCCAATTTGGAAGTGGTTCTGTAGGAGCCCCAAATATGGACAGCACCTTCCTAAGTACAACTCTCTCGAAGGATGCAAACCAAAAGAGCAATCTAGTATTTGGAAAACAGAGATATCTAAAAACGAATAATACAGAAAAGACCTAAAAGGGGAGCTAGTTTACATATCTAAAGTGCATTCCAATTTGACTTTCTAACTTACTACATAGTCTATTAATTCGTAGTATTAGCAAAGCAGCTCTATAATAAATGGAGAACAAAATTAATCACAGTAAACCTATATCACTATTTTTAATAAATATTTAAGTGAATAAGTAAAAGTAAAAAGACCCTAAATGCTCGTCAACTTGAAATTTCTAGAATTAACGTTGTCACGTTCACTTAGACATGTATGATCTGAAAGTACTTGCAATTTCTGTTTAAATATATTAGTAAATTAAGCAAACTATTATAATTGTATTGGTATATATTAAAACAAAACGGCAGCATTGTAGATACTATACATACGTACAATAAACAGGTTTCCTTAAATTGCGCCTATGTGTGTAATAAAACATACCCTACACACGCAGTTTGTCTAGAAGATTGGCCTGCGCAGTTTTGCCTTCGAGCAGGTTCGAAGTGACCACACATTGTCAGGTAAATAAAAGTTTATTTAGTATCAGCTCAGTTCATGTGACCTTGGTTTATGGTTCAGTGTTTATATTTATAACCATTTGACCATGATGGCTCCTTTAAGCGTTATTTGTGTAAAAAAGCGAAGAAAATAAATATCGTGTCCTAAGGAAGACGACTATTCGTGGTAACATTGATAATTAAACGATCAAGTTATTCTCACTCAATTTAGTGGAAAAGTTATGGCTTTAACCTGGTGACTTCCGAAATTATTTGCGTATGGATGAAGCGTTTTATGTAGAATTACTAACTATGGTGTAGCCTTTGATTGAGAAACAACATACTCGTATGACAAAATCCATTAGAGCCCATGAAAGATTGTCTTAGCCACTGGACGACGTTTTGAAAATCTAAAGTATATAGTTTAATATCGCTTCAAGCCTTAGGAAAATTATTACGGAAACTACCAAAACCGACAGCGTTTTGTCTCCTGTACTAATTTACGCATACGCGATTAAAGTGGAAAGCTTTAAAGATATTCATCTTTATGACAAAGTTGGTCTATATCCGTTCAGTAATGTTGTTAGAGCAATGACAATTTACAAATTACTGATATTTTGTCAAACATGCGCATGCGTAAATTCTAACCGAAAGCTTTACAGCTCTTCATCCTACACTTAAGAGGAGTCCGTACACTTAAACAGTATATGATTTTACATGTGTTTTCAATTCAATGCACAGCGTTTATTATTCAAAATTTCCGAAAAAAATTAATTTTATTCGAAAGTACTTAACGTCTTCTACAGTATCATCAACCGTAATTTGAAAAAATTATTGATCTATTTTTTTAAAAATATAAAAATGTAACAAAAAACGGACATTTTTAAGCATTAATAACTCAAGATTGAGTAAATTTATTTAAAATGCAAGTTGATGATACTGTAGTGTGACTCTTTAGTAAAATTGTAGTAAAATTTGGTTATTGTAACACAAACTTTATAATTGCAGCATTCAATTTCGTACGTGTCTGTAAAAGCTAGTTAAAAGGTTTTGAAATAAAGATATAAGGAGAAGTTATCCCTTCTACCTACCAACTTATCGCTTGTGGAAGAAAGGTACGTTTTTCTATGCGTCATCGTATACACACAAAACATTTTAATCGTTCATTTGTAACCTAAGTCACTTCAGCACTTTGATAGTGTACCTGGTTTTTATTGCAACTAAGCCGTTTTGATAATCGAATTCGATTCTGTAATAGCCTTGTTTATATATAGGTACATATACAGGGTGGCACATTAGTGTGACAAAGTCCCATATCTCCTTTATTTAAAGAGATACAAAAAAAATTAAATACAAAAGTTGTAAGATATGTTCTGGTGCATATTCCAAAAATATTTTTAATTATACAGGGTAGATCATAAAAGCTTAGAAGTAATTTTAAATTTTTTTAAATAGAAAACCCTATATATTATTATTACATATTTAGATTCTACATACAATTTTAGACACATTTTATGTATAATGTCCTATACCTAAGTCTAACCGTTTTGACAAATTTCAAATTTTTGTCAAAAATGACGTTTGCAACCAAAACATAGGTGGAAATCTTTTCTAAACGAAGCCTTTATCAATTAGTTATGGTTGGTTTCCTTGGAAATGGGGACCTACTCTAATGGGCTGTATTGATATTTTTGTAATACATTCATACAGGGTGATCAAAATGGACAATAAAAGTAGATTCAAAAAACCTATAAAGTCATTTTTTTAATGGAAACCCCTATTTTTTAATTCTATCTTATTTAGCATTAAAAATAAGGGTGACTTTGTATAAGAGTGTATATTCCAAAAATTGTAGTTTTGAAATAATGACAATTTAACATTTTTTATTGTAAAAGGCTATACGGCTTTCAAGTTTTGTTGTTAGTTGGCCGTGACGGCGAGGCGTGGCATATAAAAATAATAGAGATCATCAGAAACGTCATTATTTATTGTCAGTTGATAATTTGTGTGATGCATTAGTGTATTTTATAGCAAATTGATTTAAAACTTGAATTAAAATTGTAAATAATGAATTTTCACAAGCCGAGATGGTTGATATGATTTTTGTTTTGGGAGCTAGTGATAAGAATACGCTCTTAGCAAGAAGACTGTATCAACAACGGTTTCAGAAAGACAACCTGAAAGAAGGGCATTTGAAAAGCTTTTGGAGCGTTTTGAAAGAACTAGCAATGTGTTATATGAAAAAATACTAGGGAAAACATGCACAGACTAAGGAAAATCAATTAAATGTACTATTAACAGTTACCAAAATCCATATATTGGACAACGACCCATTTCTCAGCAGGTTGGTGTTGAACGACGTACGGTACAGCGGATATTGAAGTCTCAAAAATGCACCCTATCACATTCAACTATTTCAAGAGTTGGTTCCTGAAGATTATCAAAGACGACTGGAATTTTGTAATGGGCTCAAAACAAAATAAACCAACAAAGAAATTTTGTTCATTTGATTTTATTTACAGATGAGGCCACATTTCACAGAAACGGAAGTGTAAACAGACACAATTTTCACTACTATTCTACCGAAAATCCACATTTTGTAAGATACACTTCTCAAACTAAATGGTCTTTAAATGTTTGGGGAGGTGTTGTCGTAATCATGTAATTGGCCATATTTTTTGATCAACGAGTAACAGGGAAGTATACTTAGACTTTCTGCAAAACCATCTACCTAATTTGTTGCGTCAAGTGCCACAGGATACGCAACAAGAAATGTGGTTTCTTCATGATGGGGCCCCATACATCATACAGGTCCGATAATAACTTTTTAAATGCTAGATATCCAGAATGTTGGATTGGGAGGAGGGCCTGTTGCTGGCCTGCTAGATCCCCAGATCTTACTAAAATGGACTTTAGCATGTGGGGTACGTCAAAGAGCAGGTTTATAAAATACCGCCTACAACAAAGGAAGACATGAAGATTAGGATTAGAAACTGTTTTCAAAACATTAGTTTGAAATGTGTAGAAATTTAAGCAGCGATTTGAGAGACGTGTTGCATTGTGTATTCAAGAAAGAGGCGGACATTTCGAACAACCTATTAGTACGTATTTGACGTGTTTCTAGTACTTTTATCTGTATAATTAGTTACAGGTTTAGTTACATTAGAGGTGTTAAGTTTATGATTAGGATTAGGACATAATTTGTTGAATCAAAAAATATTGTCTTTAAGTTCGTTAATTATTTATATGGGGTTCAATAAATTGTAATATTTCGATCTGAAGTGCTCGATTTTTTTTGTTTCGCCGCGCCCCGCCGTCACGGCCAACTAACAACAAAACTTGAAAGCCGTATAGCCTTTTTACAATAAAAAAATGTTAAATTGTCATTATTTCAAAAACTACAATTTTTTGGAATATACACTCTTATACAAAGTCACCCTTATTTTTAATGCTAAATAAGATAGAATTAAAAAATAGGGGTTTCATTAAAAAATGACTTTATAGGTTTTTGAATCTACTTTTATTGTCCATTTTGATCACCCTGTATGAATGTATTACAAAAATATCAATACAGCCCATTAGAGTAGGTCCCCATTTCCAAGGAAACCAACCATAACTAATTGATAAAGGCTTCGTTTAGAAAAGATTTCCACCTATGTTTTGGCCTGCAAACGTCATTTTTGACAAAAAATTTGAAATTTGTCAAAAACGGTTAGACTTAGGTATAGGACATTATACATAAAATGTGATGTAATAATATATAAGGGTTTTCTATTTAAAAAAAATTAAAATTACTTCTAAGCTTTTATGATCTACCCTGTATAATTAAAAATATTTTTGGAATATGCACCAGAACATATATTACAACTTTTGTATTTAATTTTTTTGTATCTCTTTAAATAAAGGAGATATGGGACTTTGTCACACTAATTCATCACCCTGTATATATATTATATATATATATATATATATATATATATATATATATATATATATAAACAATATACACAGATGTATAGTGTGTATACATCTGTGGTAATTAATAAATCTCAATAAACAATACGTTCAAAAGCTTGATTATTTTTCCTGTTGTATTATGCCCATTTTAAAGCTCTTGCCATCCCATGAAAGGGATTTTAAAACAATAAAATTAAAAATAGAAATGCATTTTGAGCGATAAAAATATTAACTAGTCGGTTAGTCAAATTCGATCAAAGCACGAGAACAGTTTGTTTTAATTATTTAGTGTTGTTTTTTATACTATTAGTTTATAGATAGGTAATTAGTTTTCAGCCGGTACCAATTTCGTACCTCATTTATTAAGTTTTCACAATTACGTTAAATAAAAGTGCAAGTGTTCAATTGTTGTGTTACAAGTTTTAAAATGGGAAAAACGGAAAATAAAATGAGAACTCGAGTGTCATTAACGAAGAAAAATCGTGGACATATTAGCAGTTTAGAGAGCTAGACGCACAAAGACGCTCATTTTGTTCGAGGCTTGCTTGACAAATGTTTGGATTAAGTTTTGAAATTTCGGTAAAGAATAAACTAAAATGTATGCAAAACTTCAGGGAATGACTTGTATGGATATTATAAAATTTATTATTATTGTAAAATTATGATAAAAGAATCTTTCTTATTACCAAATTCTTATTGCATTTATGATTTATCTCAGACGTGACCCGCATTCAATCTTTACTTTTCTTTGCAAATTTTATTTGAATTTTGAAAGATGAAGAAGAAGAAGTGAAATAGGTAGGCAATAATTAGCTCAACCTTTATTGTATCATGAGCCTGACGACCAAGGTATAAAAACATCGTATACAACTTCAATTTTCAACACATAATTATTGCTTTTACTTACAGAGTGGACATTAACGTAATACAGGTTGAAGATTACACCAAAATTAAACACTTTCTCCTGTAATTTTTTTATTTGAGTTTTCGTTTTGAACTACGATATTATTTGTGAATTTCTAAACGCAACCACTTATGGTCTTATTAAAAAGTAAATATTTTAAATAATTGCCTGTTTAATATTTTAATTTACTTGTGTAAAGTATGTTTTTTTTAATTTATGAAAATTGAAATTAAAAAGAATTGAAATTTTATTTAATTCGTAATAAGTTCAAGATATGGCGTACCTACCTATATTATCTACAAGACTTACGTTTATACACCAATTTTAATGTCTCCCATTTGAAAATGATATTGTGGAGAAGAAAGACTGGAACTTAAATTAAAAATATCAACACGAATTCACTCTGAACTTTATTCAAATGAATTTTATTAGTAATGTACCATAGATCTGATCTGTATAGAACCTCAAAGCTGAATTAAGGGCTCATGAACAATTTTACTTTACTTGCATTATAAGGATTTTTTCCTTATCTCATTTCAACAGCTGTTTATTTTGTGCAAATAGTAATGACAAGGTGAGACCAGCATTCGAAATAACTTTTAACAGAAAGAGAATCACTTTCACTTACCTGTTTAATGCCTAAAGTGTCAATATATGTCTAATTTGCCCTTTTGTTTATAGAACCAACAAGAGTAAAACCGAGAAAAAGTAAAAGTTGTCAAATTACCAACACTTATAGTGCTGTTATCCTGAACAGGGTTATTCAAATTCGATTATTTGTTGATGGTATTTAAAGAAAGCTTCAATCCACATCCTAGAACCAAACGTCAGATAGTTAGCGTAGCAAAATCGCAGGTTTCAATTCAAATAGTAAGCATAGCTACCTTTGATCTTTCACTGGTGTTTTTATTTATGAATTTAAAATCTTAACAGAAATATAAGCAATAGAAAATAAGTTTAATATTTTGTGGTCGTGTAATATTCATTTTATCAATAATCTATAATTTGAATTTCTACTTCTAATGAAATTTATTTAAATGAAAATCTTTTTCTGGTGGAGAACTAACTGATTAAATTATTTGTAACTCAGTTAATCGAGGTTCTAAATAGTAATTAAACTCGTCAAGTTAAAATTTATTTTGAAATTATCTAAGGTAATAAAATTTTTTGTTAGCATGATGGCAGAAGAGAAATTTCTCTTGTATTTTATTTTCTGTAATGAATATTCCATATATGTCTGACAAATTGTATACAAATGCCATAGTAAAGTGTGTGATGGATGGAAGCCACTGCAAGAAATTTGATGAAAGAAGCAGCATTAGAGGAATCCAAATATGCATTATCTATTGGACAAATTGATGAAGATGGCACTCCTTTAGTAACCGTTGTAGCTGATGGCTGTTGGTCAAAAAGATCATATCGCACAAATTACAACGCATTGTCACTGCGGCAATAGTTGGGCAGCATACTGGCAAAGTATTTTTCCTTTGTGTAAAGAACAAATTTTGTTCTATTTGTAATAAATACAGCGATACAGGTATGGCTAAAGTATTGCACAGCTTTAAATTGAGCGAAAGTATGTACGGTATTCGCTATTGGAAAATCATTGCTGATGGATAGTAGCACATATAATAAAATTTTAGAGTCTCGGCCATATCAAACTTTGACAGTAGATAAAATCGAATGTCGATATCATTGCTACGAAACTACTGTAACAAACTAAAATCTGTTACGACAGATAAACGCTATCCCATTAAAGAGCGGAAAATCTTAGGTACGTAACTATCATATTTATAATTGTGATAGTTTAATTTAAATTCTTCAGGAAAAAATATTATGCGATTGCGAACTGCGGTAGTCTCTGCTCGTTATAGAAAAAAGACTAAAGTTGATTCTCGAAACTATTAAAAAGATATTGACAACAGTTTGAACTGTTGAAGAATATTTTGTAAAAGAGGTTCAGAGGATAAAATTATATTCAGTTCTTAAATCTCACCCCAAATTATTTTCTCGTCTGAACGAAATAGCATATATTTCGGATCATAGCAGAAGTTTACTGGAGGATGTCGACAGTGACATTGTTGAACAGTTTAATTCGATTATCGCGAAATTTGTAGGTGAAAGAGTTAACTTTTCTCAAAGACGTTCATATAGTGGAAGATGTAAAGCAGCAGTAGTCTCATTTAATTCTAAACGTCCACATTATGAATTATATAAAACCATGCATAGTAAGTCCTGGAAAATAGTAAAAAACTAGAAAAAAGACGAGCCGAGAGAAGGTCAAGACTGCACAAAATCAAATTCTTAAAAAGGATTGATGAACAAGCGTGAAAAGTCGAAACCTAGAGGAAAATATAATCCACCGACGAACATTATAATACTGTTCCAAAACGGATTTAGACCCAACTCTTTGGACATGGAAAGGCTAAGTTTTAAAAAATTTAGAAAGAACAAATGAAGAACAGCTGATTTAGAACGGCTTACAGTTTTACAAGCTGGAAGCGGTTACTGGTTAGAACAAAGAAGGAAACTGCTAACGGCGTCATCTTTCCATTCGGTTTGTATAAGAAGAAACACAACATCGTGTGGACCATTAGTAAAAGACTTCTTTACTCTTCGACATTTTGAAATGTTCCCCTATAAATCATGGAAAGAAGTTCGAAAAGATAGCACTTTCAACTGGAAAAACAAGAAAATATTTCAATCAAAGAATGTGGTTTATTTGTCGATAAAGTTTTTATTACCTTGTAAGGTTATGAAAATGCTTCAATTTATTTACTATATGTTTTCTCATATTTTGAGCTACCCCGACGGACTTGTGGCGACGATATGATTGTAGAGATTATGCTACTCAGCGTACAAAAAGCGCTGATGAAGCTATTAAGGAAAAAAAATTTTGGAATATTATAAACGCAACAAATCAATATGAACGATAAGTGGTACTACCAGATTCAAGGCCAGCTCCATACAACTGGTAGAAATGTATATTTGCAGTATGGACAGGACACGAATTTGATATGGAAGTAGAGTATGTCTTGAAGAGAAACGATTTTGGAATTCAAAATGCAAGAAAAATTACATAACTTTTATTTAAATTGTCTTTTGTCTGAATTAGTTGATTCAAGACATTCTCGTAATTTACCAATACGGGAGCCAACAGATACTGATAACTCAGAAACTCAAGAAAACCTCAAACGTAAAAGACAAACAGGGCGCATCTTCTGAAAAAATAAAAACTACATGAAGGAAATTATTTTTAAGTGAATAAATGTCGAATAAAATTTTTTACGTAAACGTTTAAAAGATTTCTGGCATAATGATAGTTATTTGTTTTTATTTCATTGTTCATTTTTAATGTGTTTTAGATTAGACACTGTAGTTCAGACGAGTTCAGATTTTTAACGTTATAAATTTTATTTGTGACAGAATTGAAAATCATTCTTTACACTATGGTAATTTCCTAGAGGTGGCTACTTTTTCGCGGCGTTCATAAAATTAGCAGTAAAAATAACTGTGTTCCTAATTACCCAACGAAAATCCATAAGTTATCAGAATGCTTTAATCCTACATATATTTTCCACGACGTTTCCTATGGCATTTGGCGGCAAAGCAGGTAAATGCCTATAATGAAAGGGTGAATATAGGTAAATAAAGTTAAATTGCGAATTTTTCTATAATTCAAAGGCCTTAGCTACGAAAGATTAAATTGAGATTCAAGGATTTTAATTCCGCACACTTCTTGTAACATCAATCCTGGAACACGTTTATTTGGGTTACGTTTACGGTAGCTAACAATTCAACATTAAAAATGTACAGGAATCTTTATCCGTGTGGTAATTCTACACCGGAATTTTTATGTTTAGATTACTACAGTCGTTTGCGTGGTCCCGTCTGGGGTTATGCTAATAGAATTGTAGCGGGATAGCATATCGCAAAACGGTTAGAATCTGAAGGTTACCGCTTGAACGGACTCCTCTTAAGGATATATGCCAAATTTGGTTCAATTCTTAAGTTTGCCCGGAAACGAGCGCACATACTGATAGACATAATCAAGATTTTACTTGATTAAGGGTTGATGGAAAGTCAACACGCGCATTTTCGTCAAAAAATGGGATGTTATTTTGAACCGAATACTACGTGTTGCAGGTAGAAAAGTGAAACAGAATATTTATTAACAAATATTATTAACGAATATTATTTCCGTTTCCAAATTCTGAAATGGAAAGGTTGACAATTGCCAATGATCTTTTGTTAAAAGGAAGTTTCTGTTTTTTGGAAGCAGTGGAGGAAGCATGTTAGAAAGACTGTCCACCAAGAAGTCACCTTCCTTTGTCACAATAAATGATGCTTTAGTATGTTATTAAAAGGAACTGTTAGTGCCAGTTATGAGTTCATACTTGTTGATATTAGAATAATGGACATACGCCCCACGACACACGTACGAACGCACGAACGCAAGCACGCATGAATGTACTCTTTCAAAACACAACACACACACACATGCACACAACACACACACACACACACACACACACACACACACACACACACAACACAACACAACAACACACACAACACACACACACACACACACACACACACACACACACACACACACACACACACACACACACACACAACACACACACACTACAACACACACACACACACACACACACACACACACACACACACACACACACACACACACACACACACACACAACTTCACACACACACACACACACACACACACACACACACACACACACACACACACACACACACACACACACACACAAACTTTAACATGGCTTAGATGGTTTCAGACACTGCATTCATAAAATGCCTTGAAAACTAGTAACGATTTTCAATGAAAAATATTTACTTTAGCGACTTTAAAACAATTCACATACCTGCAAGCACCTACGAGCGCTTGAGCACGCTACCATGCGCACGCAAACACGTACGGAAACACTCACGCACGCATACACGTACACATGAACACACGCATACAAGTTCGCAAACACACGCACAGCCACAAAAATACACAACGAAAATACGCAAGCATTCAGGTACGTACTAGAACGCACATGCACAGCCACACATACAACACACACACACACACACACACACACACAACACACACACACACACACACACACACACACACAACACAAACACAACACACACACACAACACACACACACAAACACACACACACCACCACGCACGCACGCACGCCACGCACACGCACACGCACACGCACACACACACACGCACAGGCACTCGCACACGCACACGCACACGCACGCGCACACGCACACGCACA
>JARFJB010002529.1:50000-292500 GCA_036346205.1 Vesta saturnalis
ACACACACACACACACACACACACACACACACACACACACACACACACACACACACACACACACACACACACACACACACACACACACACACACACACACACACACACACACACACACACACACAACACACACACACACACACCACAGCACGCACGCACGCACAACGCACGCACGCACGCAACCACACGCGCACGCGCACGCGCCGGACAGACCGCGCCGCGCCGAGCACGCGCAGCCGCACCGCGCGAGCACCGCGCCCGCACCGCGCACGCGCCGCTCAGCAGCACGCGCACGCGCACGCCGCTCGCGCACGCTCACGCGCACTCACGCACGCACGCACACACGCACGCATGACACACACACTACACACACACACACACAGGCACACACACAAACGCACACACGCACACGGACACGCACACGGATACACGGGCACACTACAACGGACACACGGACACAGGCTCACGGAAACACGGACACACGGACACAGGACACACGGACACACGGCCACACGAACACACGGACACACGGACACACGGACACACGGGCACACGGACACACGGACATACGGACACACAGATACAAGCCACGACACACGGACACTGTACAAACGGAGAAACGGACACACGGACACATGGACACACGGACACGCGATCACACGGACAGACGCACGCGAACACACACTCACACACGCAGACACACACACAACATGCGCACAAGGACACACGCGCACACACAAACGGACACGCGGACACCCGATACACGGGCCCACGGACACACGGACACACGTACACACGAACACACGGACACACGGCACATGGACACACGGACACAGCACGACAGACGGACAGACGGTCAAACGGGCAGACGGAGAGACCGACAGACGCACAGACGGACAGACGGACAGACGGCAGACGGACAGACGGACAGACGGACAGACGGACAGACGGCAGACGGACACGGACGAGACGGACAGAACGGCAGACGGGCAGAACGACAGACGGACAGACGGACAGACGGACGAGACGGACAGACGGACGACGGACAGACGACAGACGACAGACAGACAGACGGACAGACGATAGACGGACAGACGGACGGACGACAGACGGACAGATGGACAGACGGACGACGACCGAACAGACGGACAGACGGACAGACGGATAGATGGACAGACGGACAGACGCACAGACGCACAGACGGACAGACGGTCAGACGGACCCACGGACTGGACACACGGACACACGGACGGATGGACACACGGGCACACGGACACGCGACAACGGACAGGCACAGCATACGACACGACACCACACACACACGGACAGACACACGGGCACACGCACACGCGGGCACACGGACACACGACAGGACGCGCGGACAAGGACACACGGACAAACGGATTAACAGTAACACAGAAACACGTAAACACGGACAAACGTACACGGACACAAGGACACACGGACACAGGACACACGGACACACGGACACACGGACACACGGACACACGGACACACGGACACAGGACACGGACACACGGACAGACGGACATACGGACACACCGATACACGGCCAATCGAACACGAACACACGTACACACAGACACACGGACACACGGACAAACGACACATGGACACACGCACACACGGACACACGGACACACAGACAACGGACACAGGACAGATGGACACACGGGCACACGGGCACGCGATTACACGGACAGGCACAGCACATGAACACGCACGCACACACGCATATACACACACTCGCACTCGCAAAGACACACGGGCACACGACACGCGGCACACGGACACACGGACATGGACGCGCGGTCACAAGGACACGCGGACAATCGACACAGGACACAGAAACACGAAAGGACACACGTACACACGGACAGAAGGACACACGGACACGGACACACGGACACACGGACACACGGACACACGACACACGGACACACGGACTCACGGACACACGGACATACGGACACACAGATACACGGCCAATCGAACACACGAACACACGTACACACGGACACACGGACACACGGACACACGGACAAACGGACACATGGACACACGACACACGGACACACGGACACTGGACACACGGACACACGGACACACGGACACACGGACACACGGACACACGGACACACGGACACACGGACACTGACTCACGGCACACGGACATACGGACACACAATACACGGCCAATCGAACACACGAACACAGACACACGGACACACGGACAAACGGACCCATGGACACACGACACACGGACACACGGACACACGGACACACGGACACACGACACACGGACACACGGACACACGAACACACGGGCACACGGAAACGCGACACACGGACAGGCACAGCACACGAACACGACACACACACACGCACGCGCACAAAGACACACGGGACACGACACGCGGACAAGCGTACACGGCACACGACACACGGACACACGGACAAACGGACACAGACACACGCTCACACGGACACACGGACACTGGACACAAGGACACGCGGACACACGGACACACGGACACACGGACACACTGACCACGGACACACGGTCACACGGACATACGGACACACAAATACACGGCCAATCGAACACACGAACACACGACACACGGACACACGGACACACGGACAAACGGACACATGGACACACGACACACGGACACACGGGCACACGGACACACGGACACACGGACACACGACACACGGACACACCGCCACACGAACACACGGGCACACGGAAACGCGACACACGGACAGGCACAGACACGAACACGACACACACGCACGCGCACAAGACACACGGGCACACGCACACGCGGGCAAGCGGACACGACGAACGCACGGGCACACGGACACACGGACAAGCGGAAATACGGCAGGAACACACATGCACACACACACACACAGAGACACACGCGCGGCACAGGACACACGTGCAAAGGCACACAGGACACACGGACACACGGGCACTGAACACGCCCACGGACCCACGGAAGCACGGACACACGGACACACGGACACACGGACACACGGACACACGGACACACGGACACACGGACACACGGACACACAGACACACGGACACACGGACACACGGACACACGGACACGTGGACACACGGACACATGGACACGCGACACACGGACAGGTACGCACTGAACTCGACACCACACGCAGACACACACACACACACACACACGGCACAGACACGGGCACACGCACAAACGGAAACACGGACACACGGACACACGGACACAGACACGGGCACACGGGCACACGGGCACACGACACAGAACACACGGACACACCGGCACACGGACACACGGACACACGACACACGGTCACACGGCACATGGACACAGACACACGGTACACGACACACGGACACACACACACACACACAGACACACACACGCGCGCGCACAGGACACACGGCAAAGCACACGGACACACGGACACACGGGCACTCGGATACACCGGCCCACGGACCCACGGAAGCACGGACACACGGACACACGGACACACGGACACACGGACACACGGACCACGGACACACGGACACACGGACACACGGACACACGGACACACGGACACGTGGACACACGGACACATGGACACGCGACACACGGACAGACACGCACGAACTCCACACACACGCAGACACACACACACACACACACGCGACAAGGACACACGGGCACACGACAAACGGAAACACGGACACACGGACAGACACGGGCCCACGGCACAGGCACAGACACACAGAACACACGGACACACGGCACACGGACACACGGACAAACGACACACGGTCAGCGGCACATGGACACAGACACACGGCACACGACACGTGCACACGGACACATGGACACAGGGGCAGACGACAGACGGACGACGCGACGGAGACGAGACGAGACGGACAGACGGACAGACGGACAGACGGACAGACGGACGACGGACAGACGGACAGACGGACAGACGGACAGACGGACAGACGGACAGAACGGACAGACGGGACAGACGGACAGACGGACAGACGGCGACGACGGACAGACGGACAGACGGACAGACGGACAGACGGGCAGACGGACAGAACGGACAGACGGACAGACGACGACGGACAGACGGACAGACGGACAGACGGACAGACGACGAGACGGACAGACGGACAGACGGAGACGGACGACGGACAGAACGAGACAGACGGACAGACGGACAGACGGACGGACGACGGACAGCCGGACAGACGGACAGACGGACAGACGGACAGACGGACAGACGGACAGACGGACAGACGGACAGACGGACAGACGGACAGACGGACAGACGGACAGACGGACAGACGGACGACGAGACAGACGGACAGACGGACAGACGGACAGACGGACGGACGGACAGATGGGCGAGACGGACAGACGGTCAGCGGCAGACGGACAGGCGGACAGACGTAGATATGTGCAGACGGACAGATGGACTGACGCAGACAGGAAAACAGGCAGACTGGCAGACAAGCAGAGACAGACAGGAGACACACAGACAACCAGACAGTTAGACAGGCAGATAGGCAAACAGGCAGAGACAGACAGGCATATAGGCAGATAGACAGACAGGCAGCAGCCTGGCAGACAGGACAGACACGCACACGCGGGCACACGGACACACGGACAGGACGCGCGGACAGACACACGGACAAACGGACACAGGACACAGAAACACGTAAACACGGACACAGACACACGGGCACAAGGACACACGGCACACGGACACGGACACGGAGACACGGACACACGGACACACAGACACACGGACACACGGACACACGGAGACACGGACACACGGACTCACGGACACACGGACACACGGACATACGGACACACAGATACACGGCCAACCGAACACACGAACACACGACAGGACACACAGACACACGGACAAACGGACACAGACACGACACAGACACAGACACACGGACACACAGACAGATGGACACACGGGCACACGGGCACGCGACACACGGACAGACAGCACGAACACGCACACATACACACACGCATACACACAGACGCGACAAAGACACACGGGCACACGACACGCGGGCACACGGATACACGGACAGACGCGCGGCAGGACACACGGACAAACGGACACAGGATCACAGAACACGTAAACACGGACACACGACACACGGGCACAGGACACAAGGACACACGGACACACGGCACACGGACACAACGGACACACGGACACGACGGACACACGGACACACGGAACACGGACTCACGGACACACGGACACACGGACATACGGACACACAAATACAGGCAATCGAACACACGAACACACGACACACGGACACACGGACACACGGACAAACGGACACACGGACACACGCACACGGACACACGGACACACGAACACACGGGCACACGGAACGCGACACACGGACAGGCACAGACACGAACACACACACACAGCACGCGCACAAAGACACACGGGCACACGACACGCGGGCAAGCGTACACAGGACACGAACGCACGGGCACACGGACACACGGACAAGCGGAAATACGGAGGACACAGACACAGACACGCACAGACATACGACACACACACACACAGACACACACACACACACACACACACACACACACACACACACACACACAGACACACACGCGCGACAGGACACAGACAAAGGAACACGGACAGACGGACACGGACACAGACACACGGACACACGGACACACGGGCACGGACACACGGAACACGGACACACGGACACGTGGACACACGACAGGACAGACGAACACGACACCACACAGCAGACACACACACACACACACGACAAGGACACACGGGCACACTCAAACGGAAACACGGACACACGGACACACGGACAGACACGGCACGGGCACACGGGACAGACACAGAACACACGGACACACGGCACACGGACACACGGACACACGACACACGGACACGGCACAGGACACAGACACACGGACAGACACAGACACGGACACACGGACACAGGAACAGGGGGACGAGCAGACGGACTGACGGACAGACGGACAGACGGACAGACGGACAGACGGACAGACGTACAGACGGACAGACGGTGAGACGGAGAGACGGACAAACGGGACAGACGGACAGACGGACAGACGGACGGACGGACAGACGGACAGACGGACGAGACGGACAGGCGGACAGACGGACAGACGGACAGACGAAAGACGGACAGACGGACAGACGGATAGACGGACAGACGGACAGACGGACAGACGGACGAGACGGACAGACGGACAGACGGAGACGACAGACGGACAGACGGACAGACGACGGACAGACGACAGACGGACAGACGGACAGACGGACAGACGGACAGACGACAGACGGACGAGACGGACAGACGGACAGACGGACAGACGGACAGACGGACAGAGACAGACGGACAGACGGACAGACGAGACGGACAGACGAGACAGACGGACAGACGGACAGACGGACAGACGACGACAGACGGACAGACGACAGGCGGACAGGCGGACAGACGGACAGACGGACGACGGACAGATGGCAGACGGACAGAGGCAGGCGGCAGACGGACTGGCGGACAGACAGATATGTGCAGACGGACAGATGGACGACTTGCAGACAGGCAAACAGGCAGACTGGCAGACAAGCAGAGGCAGACAGGAGACACAGACAACCAGACAGTTAGACAGGCAGATAGGCAAACAGGCAGACAGTCAGACACGCATTAGGCAGACAGACAGACAGGCAGCAGCCTGACAGACAGGCAGACAGGCAGGCAGGCAGAGAGATAGACAGACAGGCAGACAGGCAACGGCAGACAGGCGACTGGCAGACAGGCAGACAGACAGACTGGCAGACAGGCAGACAGGCAGACAGGCAGACAGGTAGACAGGCAGAGCAGACAGGCAGACAGGCAGACAGGCAGACAGGCAGACAGGCAGACAGGCAGACAGGCAGACAGGTAGACAGGCAGACAGGCGACGGGCAGACGGGCAGGCGGGCAGACGGGCAGACGGGCAGACAGGCAGACAGGCAGACAGGCAGACAGGCAGACAGGCAGACAGGCAGACAGGAAGACAGGAAGACAGGCAGACAGGCAACAGACAGGCAGACAGGCAGACAGGCAGACAGGCAGACAGGCAGACAGGCAGACAGGCAGACAGGCAGACAGGCAGACAGGCAGACAGGCAGCAGCCAGTCAGGACGACAGGCAGATAGGCAGGCACGTAGACAGGCAGACAGGCAGACAGGCGTACTGGCAGACAGGAGACAGACAGACTGGCAGACAGGCAGACAGGCAGACAGGCAGACAGGCAGACAGGCAGACAGGCAGACAGGCAGACAGGTAAGACAGGCAGACAGGCAGACAGGCAGACAGGCAGACAGGAGACAGGCAGACAGGCAGACAGGCAGACGGGCAGACGGGCAGACGGCAGACGGGCAGACGGGCAGACAGGCAGACAGGCAGACAGGCAGACAGGCAGACAGGAAGACAGGCAGACAGGCAGACATGCAGACAGGCAGACAGGCAGACAGGCAGACAGGCAGACAGGCAGACAGGCAGACAGGCAGACAGGCAGACAGGCAGACAGGCAGACAGGCAGACAGGCAGACAGGCAGACAGGCAGACAGGCAGGCAGACAGGCAGACAGGCAGACAGGCAGACAGGCAGACAGGCAGACAGGCAGACAGGCAGACAGGCAGACAGGCAGACAGGCAGACAGGCAGGCAGGCAGACAGGCAGCAGCAGTCAGGACGACAGACAGATAGGCAGGCACGTAGACAGGCAGACAGGCAGACAGGCGGGCAGGCTGGCAGTCGTGCAGACGGGCAGCGAGCAGACGGGAAGACGGGCAGACAGGCAGACAGGCAGGCAGGCAGACAGGCAGACAGGCAGACAGGCAGACAGTCAGCAGCCAGTCAGGACGACAGGCAGATAGGCAGGCACGTAGACAGGCAGACAGGCAGACAGGCGGACAGGCTGGCAGACGTGCAGACGGGCAGACGAGCAGACGGGAAGACGGGCAGACAGACAGACACACAGACAGGCAGATAGAACAAACACACACGCACACGCACACACACACACACACACACACACACACACACACACACACACACACACACACACACACACACACACACACACGCAGGCACACTATTTAGCTGCGCAAACCGAAGCTTGCTGTCCTATCTGCGAGCCGAGATGCGTGTGTGTAGTGCACTTAATAACACTAACAAAACGAACCTTATAATTATGTAAGTCAAATTATTTTGTGTATTATCTAGGTACTCTTGGTGCATAGTTGCACCAATTTATTGCGTATAAATAGTTACAACAATAAAATTGTTTAGACCCATCTGTATTGACTTGTGTAGTTACTTCAAAGGATTTTGTATGTTCAAAGGAAGTAAATGGATACATGAATTTTGTTTTCGCTCGCGTTGAAAGCGCCTTTTCAATTTTGTTAAAATGGAGTATTTATTTTATCCCTAGACGTATACTACATAAAATTTACACACTTTTTGACGTAAAGAGGTGCCAATTTCACTGATTACTTTCGATGTACTTTGTTAACTTAAGTTAAGTTTAAGTTAAAATATTTGTGTGAGGTTTTTAGTTTACGATTTAATTTAATTGATCTGTTATATAAGGTATCGGCTGTATTGTTTAACGAATATATTCATTTTATATAAGTTCTAGTCGTGTAGCCTTATGATATAATTTTCTAGAAAATGTTTAATTTTGTCTTTAATAATGCTTTAAATTTAGTTTTCCTGGTTCCATGGTACATATGAAGTCGATGATATAAATTTTAGTAATGTATGGGTTAATCTTATTTAAAATTAAATGTGCCTAATAAATGCATGTGTAATAGAACGCTGTGGGATTATAACATTACAGAAACAGACAGGTTTCAAATACTGATTCATGAGGGTAAGTGTTAGATTTCAAGCTGGTTCCATAGATTAGGGAAGTTAAACCGCAAGTGTCATAAATCCAATAAGGCAATCTGAACATGATGAATGTATTCAAGAGATAGCGTATGTTGCTGTTGTAGAAAATACCGTAAAAACGTATTGAAATTGTAATAGGTGCGTAGTTTAGAAAGATTGATGAGTAGAAAACAGTTTTTTCTATCTGTTTTCACATTTTCTTATTCACTAAAGCACTGGATGTTTTAAAAACATTTATATATCTCAAGTACCAAGAGAGTTTTAAAATTTGAAAGCTTTTAGTAGCAATTCCTTTGAAAATCGTTCAATTTATCTGGTTGGCAACACGTATTAAAGTCCAAATATTACTTTCACTATCAATTCATTGAATGCTTTTTTTTACATGACTAATCGATTTCTACATTGCCATAGTAATTAAATAGAATTAATTGCTTTTCAAAGAGTTGCAATCACAAAACACAATGACAGTGGAACATTTAAATTATTGAATTTTATCTCAATTGAATGTGGCGAGGAAGGAAGTCGTTATGTATTGTTAAAATTTCTACAAAAGTGAACAAAGATTCAAGGAAAATGATGAAAGTAATGATAGATTTGCACGAAAAATATTAAATTTTTTATGTAATAATGTTAGTAGTTTGATTAGGAACGAGGTAATAATGCATTAACCGTTTCTATCACATTATGTTCGGCTATTTATTGTTTATTTTAGAACTGTTTACAAAAAACCGTACTATTTGAATTGTTGAACTGATACATTTATAAATTCGCACGCCATTTGTTAGCGTTTCATTATTCATAAATAGCTTACGTATAATAATTTAAGGGTTCGTCCCCAATATTCTTTATAAAATGATGTTTACGATTTGATAATTACTTAGTTGCTATTATCAAATTGAATGTTTTCTTGATATTATGGCAGTAAAAGGACACTAGTCGTTATCTTTACGCAATGTTGCTTTTGCTTCACTTTTAATACAAATTATAAGGTTCATTTAATTATTTAATTATTTATAAAGACTGTTTAAGTAGCAGAAACGCACAATTTGGATTAATAAATTAATTTTAGCGTTAAAATATCTTGTCTGCACCGTCTAATAGTTTTAGTTGAGTTTTATTTAGAAAGTTATAAAATTACTATTTAATTTTTACCATAGATAATACTCTATGGTTATACGTAACTATACGCTAGATTTTTAAATTAAGTGATTTTTGTACCTGATTACAATTCAAGTTAGGTAATTATGTACAACCTTACTTATGAAACCTGTTTGCTAAGTACTTGGATGCAACACATGGAATATTGAACCTATGCCATAGTATTGAAAATACATTTTCGTTTTCGTATTTGGTTTCCTTTAGTTATAAGTGAACTATTATAGTCCAAAAACTAAAGAAACAGAAGGATCGTTAAAAAATTGCAAGAAAACGTTTTATGGTTTTGTTTTGCAGTGTTAGGTGCAGAATAATTCAGCAAAACCTAGTTCTCATAATTCAAAGAGATTTATTATTTTAAAACATTCGTGGCTATTAATAAATAACAAGTAGGAATAGCCCCATATTAAAATCTATATACAACGGTTTCAAATCTTTCGAATGGATTTGCCATAGAACATTAATTAATGGCTTTACCAAGTTGTCATTTATCACATCATTACGGTCAATGTATCTTTCTAAAACATACTAATTAAAGTATCCCTAGTGACATTATATGGAAAAGATGAATTACAAAATCTCGCATAAATAAATTCCGATCCGCGCTCCTTGAAATAAATTGGAGTGATTATAATATAACTGATATAAATGCTCGTGCAAATTTTCTCACCAATACATTATTAGCATCGGTTAAGAGATCTTTCCTTGTTATAAAGTATAGTTAAAAACGGTCAGGTGGTAAACTGGTTCCCTCAAGAACTAAAACAAATGCGATCTATGTTATTAGCGGCAAAAATAAGACTTTTATTTCTGCCTCTGATAACAAAATAAGACATGGATGGAGATTGATTAACTACGCGAGAAATCGAACTAAACATAACGAATCTGCATTATCACCTAATGATTTAAACCTACACTTCACTTCTATTGGTAGTTCAATTGTAGATGCCCTTCCTAGTTTTAATACGAAGGTTAACGATTATTTAATAAATATGACTTCTCTAATCAATTATTTTATCTTGCACCGGCCACATATCATAAAGTTTTCAGCACTGTACAAAAACTGTTTAAATCTAGGAGCTGCGATATTTATGAATTAAATAGCAAATTTGTATTAAACTGTATTAATATTATTGGTATATATTTCACAGAACTGATTAATGATTGTTTCCTGGAAGGAAATTTTCCATCCTGTGTTAAGAATCAGCAGAGGAAAAGTAAAATTATTACCCTGTAAGAGGTAAACCGTTAGACTTTTTCGTTCATACCTAACTAATCGAATGCAATATGTATCATTCAACATCAAGTCATCTAACATCGAACCTGTCTCAATTCGTGTACCTCAAGGTTCGGTATTGGGTCCGATTTTATTTCGTGTCTACGTCAATGACCTTCCTAGTGCAATTAATTCATATAAATGTATCCAATATCCAGATGATACGACTGTTTTCTGCGAGAGCAGTAATGACAGCGACTTAAATGACTCCACCTCCCAGATCACCATATTAATTGAGGAGAGGTTAAAAACAAATAAAGTAAAACACAATCCAAGTAAAATGCAAAAAATTAATTTCAATACAAAGAAAAGTACAGCAAATAAGACAAATGTCAAGTTACTGGGTGTTGTAATCCACAATGAATTAAATTGGAAAGCGTATATATAGATAAACTCAGTAGTTCATTAGCATCTAACATTTTTCTTATTATCAAACTCCGCCAGTCACTCAATGAGTCAATCCTTCTGTCGTGCTATTTTTCTTTCATTCATACATTACTTAGTTACGAAATCATTTTTTGGGCAATACATCTTGCTCAACGAGTCAATACCTACCTAATAGATTACAATTACAATACTCGCCATCATTACTTACTGTTACCACCAGTATTAAAATTAACCGTTTCAACTAAAAACACGTTCAATATACCCTTACATAATGACATTTGTAATAAAATAAGAGCATTGCCATTAACTAAATTTAAAACAGCTATAAGAATATATCTATTGGAAAACAGTTTCTACATATATATATATATATATATATATATATATATATATATATATATATATATATATATATATATATATATATATATATATATATATATATATATGACCAAACAATGTAATATTGGAAAGGTTAAAGTAAACAATCAACCAATCAAGAAAATAATTCAAGATTTGAGGTTACTCAAAGTTAGTAAGATGTTTGTGTTATATTTAAAATGAGTGCTAATGAGTCCCTTATGTCGGAAGGGGTTTGGTAATGAAGATATAGGTAGTGTTGGTGTTAAAGGAGCTGAGGGAATAAACAAAGCTAGTGTTGAGAGAAGTGATAGCATAGCAGTAAGTGGTGGAACAACAGTGCATAAATTATGCCGCTTGAACTACATTAACAAGAAGCACATTGAAAGACGTAAAAAAGGTGTTATCGATTCTCATAAGTTACCCGTGAATAGAAGTGCACGTATTTTTCAGGATCGTTTAATAGTAAACGAGATTGTTTATATTGTGAAAAGGAAAATCATTACAAGAAAAACTAGTCCTAATTATGCTGATTACAGTTATGCTATGACCAAAACATTTGCAGACAAGGTGTTGGCACACTGCAAAGCACGTGGTGATGAATGGTTCTCATGTGTTCAGGGACGTATTGAATATTTCTTTGAAGAACTTTTCGCAGCAAATTATACATATCATCATTCATGTAATGTAATCTTTCGGACTGGGCGAAATACTCCAGTCCTACACAGATTCGGGTCTGATCATAGCGAAGCAAAGCTGTGCGTTGTAAGAATCATAATCAAGAACAACTGTTCCTTAAGACATGTTACTACTTTCAGTGCAATGATGAAGAACGACTGACACTAACTAACTTAGTCAATGAGATGGGAGAAAATTTGGAAGACGTTTAGTCGATTGCGTAAGGTAAGCAGTATCTTAAGTTCCAAGCTTCTGGAATACTATTGAGACTCTTTATTTATTGCAGAGGATGACGGATTGCATGATATTGTTACTTTTCGCCATACAACTGTAATTATATTATGTGACTACGTTAATATAATGAATAAATAGGACAAATATCCAACCACCGTAGAAATTAATTTAGAGTCAACATTAGAATACATTCCTGATAGTTTTGATATGATTCTTGAACATCTTCATCAACATCAACATCAACATCCTGGACAATCATCCTTCGTTTTCATCCTTTGTTCGATATGTTTTTCTACTTTAAATTATTTTAGCAACTGGCTTCAAAACATAACACACCTGCAGTCGTAGCTTTTGATCAGCCACTGTTATGGAAAGCTTCTGAAATTGTACTTGAAGTTCTTGAAGATAGTCCGTTACGAAGTGTTGTGTTATTACTAGGAATGATAAAGTCTACGAAGATAGCAAGTATTGGACAAGCTATTATTCAAGCTGTGTACCACTCCCGATCAAGGTTCATTGATGGACAACCTCTATGCCATGGGTTACTGTTCCTCATACTCAGAAGTTCTGAGATTTCAAGAAAATGTAACTTCTTCTGTTACTCTGGATATTTTAGGTAGTACAAATACAATGTTTGCCGCAGAAAACGTAGACCACAACATAGTGACCTTAGATGGAAAGGGCACATTTCACGGAATGGGTATGATAGCAGTCATAACTCCTGGAAAAGAAACAACCAGACAGTTTCGGGAAGAAAATATCTTAACTGAATATCACAAATCAAACACTAGTGAACATAATGGGTTACCGTTTTGCAGATAGTACACGTAATACGTTTGAATTCAATCACCTGCATGCTCTAACAGATTTATCCCATGATGTTGATATTATGTGGGAGGTATCGTTTTGCTTTAGGCAACCAGTTTCAAACTTGCAAGGGTTTATTGACATAGCACATAAGAAACATCAACATCCTGGATAGTCATCCTTCGTTTTCATCCTTTGTTCGATATGTTTTTCTACTTCAAATTATTTTTGCAAACTGGCTTCAAAACATAACACTCCTGAAGTCATAGCTTTTGACCAGCCACTGTTCTGGAAAGCTTTTGAAATTATACTTGAAGTTCTTGAGGATAGTCCGTTGCGAAGTGTTGTGGTATTACTAGGAGTTTTCATACACTGATAAACCTCTTGGGCGCAATTGGTACTTTAATGGATGGAAGTGAGATCACACATATTGTAGAAACGATTTACGGTGAAAACAATGATGCATATGCTTAGCGAAAAGGCCGTCCAAAGAGCGGTTCGTGGACATCTACCTGTAAGTCATGCCTTTCAAAACAGATTGTAGCTAAAGTGAACCAGAGTCCAATAGCCTTCTGCAGGAACTTGAAGAAATGTATACATGTCTGGATTCTGGTACAGTTAATTTGGATAACTTAGTATAAAAACTAGTTAAGTTTGAAGAAAAATGAACTAAGCAATAGTTCCAGTACGAACGAACTTTGGTTGAACTGTGACAATATGTTACGGGCAATAAAAGAAGTCCTGAAAGCCAATCGGACAGGATCGTGGGAAATGCATCTTCATACTATGTATGAGTGCTTATCTATATTTGCTGCAGCCGGTCACTCAAATTATCTTAAATGTTCTTATTTCTATTTACAGAACATGAAATTGTTAGACCTCTTTTGTTTCAGAGGTTCCTAGTTGTATCACAGTCAGTAGAGTTAAATCTCGATGATATTATGCACTGTCTTTGTTCGAAGAAAAATATTAATGCGGAAAACTAACAAAGCTCAGCTTCAAGAAGTCCTACGAGATTCTGTTAAATCATCTGAACTGGCTATACTTCAATACATTCCAAGGCTGACCACTTCCTACTTGATGGGGATCATTACTACATCGCTTGAAATGGAAAGAAGGAAGGACTTACACTTACACTCAAACTTCACTTTACATCACTATATCACAGTTTTGTCTTGTCAAGACGAAGCAAGTCCTTAGCATCCTCATCGTTGACAGTTTGAGTCAGAAAGGTTGTCACGTTTTTCACGCTGAAGGTCACGCAGGCGTTGATATTGTAAAAGCAACAGTAGAAGAATCTGCCTCCAAGTCAGCGGCCCTTATTGGCGAAGATACAGACCTATTGGTATTGTTGTGATACCACGCTACAGATGACTGCAAAAATCTATACTTTAGATCAGGCAAAGGTAAAGCAAAAACAAGTGTATATCACATTCAAGTTTTAAACCAGTTACCATGTATGTTACGATTTGTTGTTTGCCAACGCATTTTCTGGTTGTGAAGCTACATCAGTAATTTTTGGAGTTGGTAAGAGGTCAGTGTTCAGAAATGTCATCTGGAGCGATCCCGTCTTGCAAAGTTGTTCCAAAATATTTTGCACTCCAACCGCTGATCCAAATATTCTGGAAACGACGACGGGATGCAAAGCAATGGTTTCAATGTTTCACGGAAGACAAACTGAGTCTTTATTGTCACTACGTCATGACATCCTATGCAGAAAAGTATCAACTGCAGATGCATTTCTGGAGCCCGAAATATTACCGCCAACACCATCAGTTATAAAGTTTCACTCTCATCGCGTTTACTTGCAAGTTATGTGGTGATTGGGCAAGAATGATGACATGGTTCCAACCAATTGGGGATGGTTTTTAAAAATTGTATAAGTTATTCCAGAGATGATAGACATTAGTCCAGCACCAGAAAACCTTCTTAAAATGGTCAGATGGAACAGTTCTGGACGAAGCCAGACAATGCGATGCAGCTGTAAAAAACTTGGACTCGAGTGCACCAGAGCTTGTGGAAAACGTTAAATTGAAAATTGTGAAAACACGGCTAGAGAGCTGTTTTCAGATGAAGAACACCTTGAAAACTCTCCGTAAAATTGGCATCTTAAAAGAAAACTGTGTCCTTTGTTAATTACATAATAGCTGTAATATAAATAAGTTACTGATAATTTTAAAAACGTTGTTTTATTTATAAATTTAAAGGGAATTTCATGGATTTAATAGCACTTTTAGATATGTAGTGTTATTGCCTCTAATAGTATACCCATATTTGTCAACTTTTACTATTCTTGTCTTCGTACCACTAGCTACAAAAATAATGAAATAATCTCTTGCAATTTTTTAAAGGTCACAACGCATATTTCTCCGATTAAAACTGCAATATGATTATATGCAAAATAATAACTTACAACTGAATTCTATCAAAGCCCGTATGTGCTAAAGAAATCTAAAATGATAATATTAATAGAAACAAGGGGTTCGTGATAGCGTTTTAGAGGGACAAGAACAAAAAACAGCATAAACTGATCTAATTCCTTTTTGAATTTGACAACACAGATTTATTTGCGAATAAAACTCTAAACAGCCGTAGCATAGAACACATGCGAAGCGCATTCTGAGATTCAGTGCTTGTGCAAGTAGTGACTAGCGTAGCGTTACGTTAGTTACTTTTACATTGTCAGTGAAGGAATAATGTTGCACGTGGTCTACTCGTTTTTTCGGTTGTTGTTCTATTAATCTCGTAGTTACAACCATCAAAAATGGCTTATTTATCCGGTAATGCGTGCATTAATATTAAATAAGATAAGTTAATGATATTTGACTATTTCTGATTGGTTATAAATTCAACAAGCAGTTTTTCTTCTCCAGCCGTTATGAAGAAACAAGGAAAATATTCAAAGGGCCATTTAAAATTTGGAATCTATAGTTATTTATAGCGGCATAGAGAAGCCGTAGTGTGTTTTATGCAACGCTATTTTTAGTGCAGAATCTATGAAACCTCTAAAATTCTAATGCAAATAAGAACGTCTCCACTCTTTTCCATTCAACTTGATGAGCCAACATATGTTAGTTCATGCCCACCGGTTACATGTTGGTGCATAATATATTTATTTGGACAACCTTAAAGGAGAGCTTTTGTTTTGTACTGCATTAAAAACTACAACGAAAAGGGAAGAAGTAGTGAGCACCATAGGTTCATGCCTTGAAACCAAGCGGTAACAATAGGAAACATTGTGTGAAGGTTATACCAATGGTACCCCTGCCATACTTGGATTGAGGTCAGGCTCTCAAAAAAAGGATAAAGAACTTGCATCAAGATTAAATGGTTTGCACTGCATGATTCAATGGTTTGCCATTGCAACTAAAACATTTCCGAAACCTGCACAAGAAGTACTGGACTCTGATTAAAATTGTTATTCATATCAAATCTACTGATCTCAACACTCATCTGTTCAAAGACCTTTGTAAATACATTAATTCTCCTGTTCTATGCTGCTGTTCGTTGGTTATCAAACGGAATGTTATTGAACGAGTATTTGAATTACAAGACGAACTAAAATATTTTCCTGAAATGCATGGTAAACAAGATTTTATTAATCATTTCAGTAACATAGATTGTATCCAAAGGGTTGCTTATTTATCCAATACCTTCAGAAAATTAAATAAATTAAAGTTGAAACTTCGAGGGAAGGGTTTGCACATAATCCATTATGGCATTTGTTTCCAAACTTGAAAATTGGCATCGTTAAACAATCTCGGGATTGAAAATGAAAGTCAACGTTATTTCTCCAAGTTATCTGAACAAAAAGCTGCAGTAATAATAATCCCGTCATTGTCGACGTTCCTGATGAACTGCAGTATGAATTTTTAGAATTGGGCAATGATTCAAGAGCTCATGACTTATTTCAGGAAAAATCATTATTTGAATTGTGGTCTGGCATGCGTCGTTCGTATCCTAATGTCGCACTGCTTTGTTTACGGATACTAGTGCCATTTGTTTCTATCTACCTTTGTGAAAGTTGGTTTTCGGCTCCTTTACAAATCAAAACGAGAGCCAGAAATAGACTGGATGTTCAAGATGAGATGAGATTGGCTTTAACGCACACTCAACCAGGAATTTCCAAACTTGTCACGCAGATACAAGCTCATTCGACACACTAAATTTTTTATTTTATATTTAATGACTAAGTATTAATTTATTGTGACAATTTCTAAACTAAAATAAATTTTTATAACGCTTTGTTTCTATGATGGTCGATTAAAATAAGTAGGGGTCGTAAACACTTTACGGGACTTGGATACGGGTCGCCACTAAGAAAAGGTTGGGAACCACTGCAGTATTCGATTTCCTAGTCGAAGATTGTTGTCTGTGATTTTGTCATTTGCCATCAATAATCTTTTGTATTTTCCTACTTATCTAGAGAGAAGAAATAATATTCAAGAGTAAGTGTACTGTAACCAAATTCACAAATAACTTACAATTATAAACGAGCGCGGAAGATTTTTGCGGAACATATAAATGGAAAATTAGTAGTTAACCACATACGTTTAATTTCATGTAAGGAGTTAGTAGGAGAAAACCTTTAAAGATTTTGTTTCACAATAATGTGCAGCAGTGATAAGTGAATTAACACTAAGGTAAACATTTATGTAATAATGAAATACGGGATATGGACGTATCACCCGAAGAGTCTGAGGGATCTCAAATACTCCTCAGTAAGGAGAAGGAGAAAGAAAGAAATTTCATTCAAATGAGATACAAAATGTACTGGTTGTTTATGGCAAGTCTTTAGGCATCTCATGTCATAACATAATAGCGCCAGAGAAAAATCTGTTTAATTCTGTATTTTACTTCGGTTCATAATAGTATGTAGTTAATAAAATAGGCAAGCGAAACGTTACCCATTTGTTAAGTTTTCCATTCGTAAAACATCAGGGCAATCTTTGAGATAGAACAATTCAACTTCAAAATTATGTCTTGTCATTAAAAGCTCTCTTAAAGTTCTTACAGAAAGATTAGTTTTTCGCTGGTCCAAATTTTATTCATATCAGAAAAAATAGTTCTCGTGGAGGCGTCGGATCCTGGTAAACATGCATATTTCAACAATTTCTAATATGTTGTGTGTTATATCTTCACTCTTGAGGTGGTTAAAAAGCTCGACCCGTTGTTTGTCAATAGAAACACTTTCCACTCTTTTATTTTTTGACTGGTTGTGTATTTTTAATGAACACAATATATATTATTGTAATGGCTTAGATCTCAAATGGGGATAATTGTTATAATAGGGGATAGAGTTCAATTAGTAATTTGTTAATTGTTATGATAAATAAATTTTATGTGCACCGAACTAGCTCAATATCTCTAACTTGGGGATAGAGTTCAATTTTGCTTTTACGCTTTTTTTGTTGGCAAATGAAATAAACATAATTAAATCTTTTGATTTGAATTTAATTGCATTTAAAGGTAAAGGTGAAATCATGAAATGTTCTTTGTCATATAAATTCCAAATTATAATAAATAAATTCCAAATTATAATAAATGGACAGTATGTGAAACAAACCTTAGTTAAACCTGCACAATAACGCATGCGTAGCGTCTTAACTGAATTAAATTGCAGCCTGTCAAAAATGTCAAATAGAAAAATCTTAAATATGTGAGTTTAATTATTTTGTAATTGAAATTGAAATGTTGATAAAAATAATAACGGTTCATTCACTTTACAGATGTTTATACCGTGTTGCACAAACATATACACATATAAATAATAAACACAAATGCAGGAAATTACACGAATAATGGAAACAATTTATGGGTTATGATAAATAAAATCTCACTCACATGTGTATCTGCATACTCCCAAAAGATGTTTTCATTTGGCTGGTTCCATATTAGTCTTGGGTAGACTTCTTCCTATATGTGGCTGATGATACTGGTCTCTTGTTCAAAGTGGTGCTGCATATATATACATACTTCAACCAATGTACACTTTGTTGAAGGACGACTTTTCTTTGTGGTAATTGTGAAGTTACATATAATTCCTTAAATAGCTTCAACTAAGCACTGTGTTTTAAATTATATTTTACTTAACTATTGGTTTAAATGTTTATAAAATTTACGACGTAAAATTTTCTTTTAGGTTCGTATAACTTTAATTCAATTTCACTTTTGTTTTAGATCCCGTTATGGAATATCGTTTATTAATTATTATACGTCGCTTCAGAAAAATAAACATCGATTCAGAGAGCTGAATAATTTTATTAACGACAAAAGTAAACAAAAACAAAAACACATAAACCGAACTTTGAACACGTAAATTGAATCGAAACATAATTTTATTATAATTGAAAATTATATCGGTAACCTAACTTTTTATATTAGATCGTAGGTTAAAAACAATTGTTTCTGATGTCTCGACTCTTCACTATCCGCGTTTCAAAATTTCCGATAATAACGTAACTTAAAACTTACGTGTTAACACAAAACACTATCAACACTTTGACTTTTAGTCAGAAAAATTAAAAATTGGAAGAGAGTGAGAAATCAGGATCAATTCCTTTTACACTATTCTGTTAGCTACAAAAATTTCAACTTTTTCTGTACCATACAAACAAAGTAACCAAGCCTCTGATTGGTTTAAACAAATTTGAAAACTTAACGAAAATACAAAGTATGCCATAACTTTCTTAAAATACTTCGGATTTACATTTTGATAACAGAATTGGAATCTGTGCAGAATTCCGCACAAAACGATACCTCACGAGCCATATATTACTTCAAAATTGACGATTTGACATATTCTAATCTAAATTTACTTATATCTAAGAAACCCTAAATTCTACACCTAAACTAAATACATATTCGTAATCTACATAAAAAATTGTATCAGAATACATCTATTTAAACTCGTATATCCTAATTTTAACGGCAAATTCTTTTTCATACTGGAAATTTATGTAGTTAACCCCATTTTTATAATTTTATGTTTATATAGCTTGTACAATGTAAATTTCTACATGAACACGAGGGAAACCTCCTATTAATTACTCCAATAATTTAGTTTATGCTCAAATTATCCTATAAAAACTATAAATTTGCAAAAACCTTAAAATTAAAACTTAACCTAACTTTACACAAATATACTCATAATTTGCGTATACAACGTCCAAATTACTTAAAATGTTAATCTAGGATGTTGTTAAAACTGTCTTCAACATCAACACTGTTCACTTTTATTGTATTGCCGAAAACTTTGTCAACTCTACAATCCATATTGTTAAACACACTTCTGCAGAATTTTTGCACAAAAAGTATTTATATGTAAAATATTCAAATGTAAAATAGTTGTTTATATTGTCTTTAATGTTTACAACGCACTACCGCTTCTCCTGCACTTTTCGTACACTATGTCTGTGAGTGAAAACTAAACCGTGTCCGCACCATAACCCTTCCTTAAAATTTAAATCTTTCCTGCATTGTAACTAACTCGATACATATTCTAGATATAATTATAAACCTAATGTGTGTGATAAACATCTGTAAGGTTTCTAAAATGCCAAAATACTTTGAATAAACTGTGAATTTAAGGAAATATGTTCTACGAACTTAATCGTACTTACAAATATCACTCCTTCTGACCTTCCTCACTTGCTCCTTATATAGCCCAATGCTTTTTATGATTAAACAAACTTGTGCAAGTTCCACCAAGCCTGTTTCGTTAAATTAAAATCAATTTCATTCACTCGTCTACTACATTACTTAATAAAATGCAGTGTAAATATACTATAATTTATCTCAATTTGCCCACTATAAAGAATACAAGCTTATTCACTCTAGTCCCTATCTTAAACTTATATCTATCAAAATATATATATATATATATATATATATATATATATATATATATATATATATATATATATATATATATATATATATTTTAAAAGGATAATGCTGGGATTTCCTAGTTCCAGTAGGCATACAGGTAAAAAGCCAAAATGTGATAATATTTATTACTATTTTATATATTTCGGTTAAAAATTTTAACCTTCATCAGAAAAACGTCTACAATAGGAATTAAAAACATATTTGTGTAACTAATTATAAAACATATGTGAACTTACAATTAAATGGAAAATTACTGGTGAACAAATTAATTGATTGACGTGAGTGACATAATTGTGAATGGGATGATAAGGTGATCTATTAAAATTATTCTTAACCATATACATTCAAGGAAACCATAGTATAAAGTGTACAATATAAAAAACTCTAATAACATGATAACAAGGTAAACATAAAAATTAACTAACTACTAAACAAAGTTGGTGACCTACAAAATGTGTTTCAATTTTATACATTGGAATATTGAAATAAAATATATATATATATATATATATATATATATATATATATATATATATATATATATATATATATATATATATATATATAGACTTCAAAACGACTAATTTATAAGAAATTGAATAAAAGATTATTAGTTATTACATATTTATTTTTCTTTCTTTTGGTGAAAGGCTGTTTTAACAAATATGTTAAATAGAACTTAGTCCATTAGTATCAGTTTTATGATTAACACAAATTTCTGTGTTGTTATAATGTGGCACATTTCTAAAAATTTTCTTTTGATTATCACTTTCGGTGTCTAGAATAGAAATATCGTTAAAATTAAACTTATGTCCTGTACTGTGGGAATGTATGCAAAGTGCAGTTGAATTAGGTTTATTTTTACATCACTTTATGGAGAGCTAAACGTTTGGAAATCTTTTGTGAAGTTTGTCCTATGTAGCATCTATTACAGTTGTTGCAGGGTATTGAGTAAATGACTTCTGATTGTTGCAGAGAGGTGTTTTGTCTTTAAGTTTAGTGTAAAAGATGATACCGTACAATTGCTGAATTGGCAACTTTGATATTATGAGATATAAACAGTTTGGAAATTGAAGGTGTTAAGTGAGGTATGTAGGGTAATTTTTATAAATGGTTTGACTTGTTAATTCATTGTTATTTGTATTGTCAAAACTGTGTTTGTGGTTATTATAAATTGTTATTAAAATTATATTTTTATAAACTAGCTGGGTATCCATTTTCTAAAGGATGTTGTATAGTATCTTGTAATTCTTTTGTAGTAATGAATGATGGCAAATTTTTTAATTCTGTTTTTAAGACCTATAACTGTATTAATTTTTGTTTATGAGGATGTTGGGAAAAATATGGAATGTATCTACCTGAACTAGTTTCTTTGCGATACCAATCTAAGATGAGATTATTATTATTTCTAATCACAAGGGTATCTAGAAAAGGAACACTGAAATTCTTCTTTTTCGACTGTAATTCAAGTCTACCATTATAAAATTAAAAATATTTAATGTATAGTCAACTTTATTAATTGGAACCGAGCACAACAGGTCATCTACGTATTGCCAAATGAAAGGAAACTGAAAATCTATTTTATCGATAACGAAATATATAATGTCATTCATTACAATTTCTGCGATAGAAGGTGACAGAGTTCCTCCATAGGACAACCGTACACTTGAATAAATAGTGCCATCGTAGATGAAATATGTGTTCATGAACAAAACTTAACTATATAAACAAAAACTTCTTTAGAAATAGAGCATACCTGTGTTATCAGTTGATATTCTTTTCTATGACATTAACTGCTAATTCTACTGATATGTTAGTGAACAATGACTTTACGTCATATGATACAATGCAGTAATTTTCTGGTATAATAAAACCATTAGCTTTTTCTGCGAAAGTGAAGGTATCTTTGATTCTGAATTTATTATGATTATGAAAAGCAGAATCTAAGATATTAGCGATATTTAGCAAGTTTTTGTGTTGGTGCACCTATACATGATATAATCGGACGTAATGGAAAATTTTCTTTATGTACTTTGGGTAGTCCATAATATTTAGGTATCACACCTTTATAAGATTTCAGTAATTTGGATGTCTCATTAGAAATGTAACCTTTGTATTCAACATATTTTGATAACATTAAATGTAATAAATGGTTCTTAAATACCACTAATACTGAAATTCTAATGATATCGAAAATTTCTATCTTTAGGTCCTAAATTCATTTTACCATCAAACAATAAAAATGTAGATATGTTTAAGTTTTTAGACTTAGAAAATATTTTAGACACAATCCCAGATAACAATGTACAAAACTTTATTAGAGCCAAAGCTACTAATTTGATTACCAACCATTAACGATAACAAAAATATTTTTAACCCATTCAAAATATAGAAAATAGAACTTTGACATTTTTAAAGACAACCCCGATGTAATATTAATCAAATCTGATAAATCTAATGTTTCTGTGTTGTTATACAAAGATATTTACCACATGAAATCAGTAGAACTATTAAATGATTGCGCTACATATAAAAATCCCTAAAGATCCTACAACTACGACTGAAAATAAAGTAAATGAGATCATTAAAGCACTTGAATACAAAGGTTACATTTCTAATGAGACATCCAAATTACTGAAATCTTATAAAGGTGTGATACCTAAATATTATGGACTACCCAAAGTACATAAAGAAAATTTACCATTACGTCCGATTATATCATGTATAGGTGCACCAACAAAAACTTGCTAAATACATCGCTAATATCTTAGATTCTGCTTTTCATAATCATAATAAATTCAGAATCAAAGATACCTTCACTTTCGCAGAAAAAGCTAATGGTTTTATTATACCAGAAAATTACTGCATTGTATCATGACGTAAAGTCATTGTTCACTAACATATCAGTAGAATTAGCAGTTAATGTCAGAAAAAATTATCAACTGATAACACAGGTATGCTCTATTTCTAAAGAAGTTTTGTTTATATAGTTAAGTTTTTGTTCATGAACACATATTTCATCTACGATGGCACTATTTATTCACAAGTGTACGGTTGTCCTATGGGAGGAACTCTGTCACCTTCTATCGCAGAAATTGTAATGAATGACATTATATATTTCGTTATCGATAAAATAGATTTTCAGTTTCCTTTCATTTGGCAATACGTAGATGACCTGTTGTGCTCGGTTCCAATTAATAAAGTTGACTATACATTAAATATTTTAATTCTTATAATGGTAGACTTGAATTCACAGTCGAAAAGAAGATAATTTCAGTGTTCCTTTTCTAGATACCCTTGTGATTAGAAATAATAATAATCTCATCTTAGATTGGTATCGCAAAGAAACTAGTTCAGGTAGATACATTCCATATTTTCCCAACATCCTCATAAACAAAAATTAATACAGTTATAGGTCTTAAAAACAGAATTAAAAATTTGCCATCATTCATTACTACAAAAGAATTACAAGATACTATACAACATCCTTTTAGAAAATGGATACCCAGCTAGTTTATAAAAATATAATTTTTAATAACAATTCTTATAATAACCACAAACACAGTTTTGACAATACAAATAACAATGAATTAACAAGTCAAACCATTTATAAAAATTACCCTACATACCTCACTTAACACCTTCAATTTCCAAACTGTTTATATCTCATAATATCAAAGTTGCCAATTCAGCAATTCGTACGGTATCATCTTTTACACTAAACTTAAAGACAAAACACCTCTGCTGCAACAATCAGAAGTCATTTACTCAATACCCTGCAACAACTGTAATAGATGCTACATAGGACAAACTTCACAAAAGATTTCCAAACGTTTAGCTCTCCATAAAGTGATGTAAAAATAAAACCTAATTCAACTGCACTTTGCATACATTCCCACAGTACAGGACATAAGTTTAATTTTAACGATATTTCTATTCTAGACACCGAAAGTGATAATCAAAAAGAAAATTTTTAGAAATGTCACATTAATAACAACACAGAAATTTGTGTTAATCATAAAACTGATACTAATGGACTAAGTTCTATTTACATATTTGTTAAAACAGCCTTTCACCAAAAGAAAGAAAAAGTAAATATGTAATAACTAATAATCTTTTATTCAATTTCTTATAAATTAGTCGTTTTGAAGCTTAATATATATATATATATATATATATATATATATATATATATATATATATATATATATATATATATATATATTTTATTTCAATATTCCAATGTATAAAAATTGAAACACATTTTTAGGTCACCAACTTTGTTTAGTAGTTAGTTAATTTTTATGTTTACCTTGTTATCATGTTATTAGAGTTCTTTTATATTGTACACTTTATACTATGGTTTTCTTGAATGTATATGGTTAAGAATAATTTTAATAGATCACCTTATCATCCCATTCACAATTATGTCACTCACGTCAATCAATTAATTTGTTCACCAGTAATTTTCCATTTAATTGTAAGTTCACATATGTTTTATAATTAGTTACACAAATATGTTTTTAATTCCTATTGTAGACGTTTTTCTGATGAAGGTTAAAATTTTTAACCGAAATATATAAAAATAGTAATAAATATTATCACATTTTGGCTTTTTACCTGTATGCCTACTGGAACTAGGAAATCCCAGCATTATCCTTTTAAAAATATAACTATACCTAGTTATTAAGAATTCATTTATATATATATATATATATATATATATATATATATATATATATATATATATATATATATATATATATATATATATATATATATATATATATATATATATATATATATATATATATATATATATATATATATACATATATGGTATCCACCAGAGGCGCTGCTGTTGACTACATGCAATATATTATTCTAAAAAATTGTTCACCCTGTATGAAAATACACCCCGTATTCACATTTTCGGACAAAACAACTAAAAAAAAAATAAAAGCGATAATGTTTTAGTTAATTTACAAAAACACCCGGCGGAAATTTTACAGTGCCAATGGATGCAGTAACATAAAAAACAACAACACACCACACGGTAATATCAAAAGAAAACGCTGTTCTCGTAATTTTAATAAATGTATTTTGAAGGAAAAGTGTTCGTTATGTAACAAATAAAGTTATTTTGACTATCTAATTGAAGTAATAATATCTTAATTTAAAACTACTTACTGTAATTTCGAATGTAATACTAAGGAAAATAACGTTACTTTAAAGTAAAGAGTTTCTAAAGAATATTTTCAAAGTAGTTTCCATTTTCCTGTAAACGCAATATAACACGACGTTTAAGATTATTACGTACTTTTGTAAATATTTCTGGGTTGTTACGAAACGTTGGCTGCGCGAAAGGTTTCTGGACGCATTTCTTTAACAGTATTAATAGTAGTAGCTTAAACATTACTTCTCAGGTGTCCCCATAAGAAAAAATCAAGTGACGTAATGTCCGGTGAACGGGCAGGCCAACCGTAAGGGTACATCGACATCACGACCGATCCGACATCCCGGAAAATTAAAACTTAACCACTGCGTGCTAGAGCCCCGTCATGTATGTACTACGTAACTTGTCGTACACCTAGCGGTATACACTCAAATAGTATTGGGAGGGTTTCATTTAAAAATCGAGGATACTCAAGAGCCGTCAGCCGACGGGGAAAAATAGATGAAACTATTGGAGCATTTCCAACAATTCCTGTCCACACGTTTACACTAAAATTGTGCTAAAATCTTGATGGGGTTTTCATCAGACCATGTGTGACTATTACGATCGTTTACAAGCCATGTCTTTGGACACATGTCTCATCGGTGAACAAAACATGAGATAAAAAAGTCGGATGCACTGTTATAAATTTTATCGCATAAACCTTGGGCAATAATATCTTTTTCATTTTTAGAAGGATCATATAATATGTTCTCTAAAGATTTACATTTTAAAGACCTATTTATATTATCTATTTTAAAGAAATTATTTAACTTGTTCAGAAAATCAAAAACTTTGGGATGATTTTTTATTTGATCGAACTTTTCTTTCATTTTTGTTAGTGCAGTGTCCAATATCATAAAATCGATATTCTCCGCAATATTTTTTGCCTCTTCTAAAATATTAATAAACCCTTTACCTTATCTAATATCATCTGAATATGTCTTAGTTTGTTGCAGTAATAACATATTTGATAACGCAGTACTTGTTTACTGCATTGTTTTGCTTACGACGTTGATTTTCACTAAAACCTTATACCATATCACTATGGAAGATATGAACCTAAAAGATTTAATTTTTAACAGTAAAGAATTTGCCACATTTCTTGTAGCATAATCTCTTGTATTATTGGAATAGAGCGTATATAAAGTATCATATATTTTATATAAATTCTGCCTTTTAGTGCATCGATTCCGCTTTCCCATCTAGTATCCGAAAGGAAGGTTTAATGTTAAAGTAGGGATTTCATCTTTTAATACCTGACAACGTTTATTTGATGCAGAGAAGAAAACATACATCTCTTGTACAATTTCTGTAGATGCTTTAGCAGCATCATTAACGACTACATTTAAATTGTGGGCTACATAAGGCACATAAAAAGCTCTACGGTTTAATTGTAGAATGTGTTTGCCCTCCATTATTGCGACCCTTCATGTTTGCACCATTATCGTAACACTGTCCCCTTAGATCATCTAAATAAATGTTGAGAGTCTTCAAAAAATCTGTTACAATATTAGTTATACCCTATCTTATTGAATTAGATATTGAAATGAATCCTAAAAAGCGTTCCCTAATTTCAATTTGCTTTGATTCATTATTTAACGAAAGAGATGTTACCACATCAGTAAGTTGGCCTTGGTGACTTATATCAGAGTCTAAAATAATGAAATAATATTTAGTTCTTTTGTTCCAAAAAGGAAATAAGTTTATTTTGTATATGAACTCTCAAACAGTGAGGCATAATTGTGGAATTTCTGTTAACTTTAGAGATTTAATTGCTCGTGCAACTTATTACTTTTACTTCTAAAACTTAAATTTTGAACAGTTATACGTTCATAGTATAAATTATAATTTTTAACACGGATGCCCATCTATCTTTTATCAATTTCTCATTTAGCGAATCAGTAGCGGTTTGAGATTGAATCGATTTATTTAAATCAACCGAAGATTTTGTGCTACAAATATTACTGTTTGATTTTTCATAACGCTGAACAGCTAGGGATAAACGTCTCCTATTGTTATACCCACCAACAAAGGCAGTAGGCAATGCGTTAAATATTTTGCAAGAAAAACAAAATACCCAATCTTTTAATATAGAATAGACTAGCCAGCTCTTGGAATTATTTTCCAGCTACTTAATTTTTGTTATAATATGCAGATGGGAAAGCTCTGCACTCTTTATCCAAGGGAATGTTTACTTCTGTTTCTGTAAGTTTGGTTATGCCTAATTATACTAAACATAATTTAACTTTGTCGATTAGTAAGGAAATCCGATGGCCAGTATACTTATCAATATCGTCTTTATACACGCTTGCTTCTACCAACGAACACTTGTTCCTGACCACAGATTCAACTGTTTCAGAATTTGTCTCTTCAGTTATATCATCTTACTTCAGAAATTTGTTTAATGAAGATGGTCCTTCTATCTCGTCATTGTGATCTGTGATGTAATCTCTGTTGCCTCTTCCGACTTTTCTGAGATTGAAAATTTCCTTAGTGAGCCACCTGACTAATTGGCTAAACCTTCTTTTTCGAGCCTTCTCTTTCTGTATTAAGCTTCAGAAAACTTTTTTGCGATTATCAAACATCTATTTAGAATAAAATTAAGTATGACATAAGTTATCAACACACTTATCGTAATATAAGAATTAAAATGTTTGGATACATTTCGATAAAGATAAATCTTTGCAAAACTATGCTTTGCTGTTTCTAACGTTAACTTGGATTTAATATTTTAATATTTTACAAAAGAGCGATTCTATTTTTATTTTTCCAATTGATAAACCAAAGTTTATACCCATCGAGCTTTTTTGATTAATGCGTTCTTTTACAAAAATATGTCGTTTAGATGTGTACATTTATCCTATTAGTAACTGTGCGTAAAAATGTACCATAAAGGGTACTTACGTTTAATACACTTGCAGCCGTCGTAACTCAATGGTGAATCAACAAATCGAACACAAACATTACGCACCAAGGAACAATATTTTAATGTTGTTGAAACTGATACATTCGGAATCCAAATCAGAAATTTCAACTCGGTACGCGTATTTATAGATCTAGTTAGCAAAATCCTGCACACATCCGAAAAACTAATAACGACGCGACCGAAAATACAGGTTCCAACAAGTTACGAAGTAAGAAGTAACATTACGTTTTTAAAACAAACGTTGACTTTTTTATAGTATTTTCACCTATATTGAATATTTTGTTACATAAGGAATAAAATGCCTTAGTATCATTATCATAACTTTATACACAAATGACGATGGAAATTCGGATTATGATTTCCTGCGAATACTCAAAACAGTAGTTATTATTTCTTAATTAAGCTCAACGTATCGCGAGATTCATAATTAAGAAGTAAAGTGAATCGTTTCTAAAGAAACTCCTCAATCAGGAGGGGCTCTCAGCCCTGTTATATATCATTTATGTAAAGGTTATAGTTAAAAATAAGTCGAATATAAAAACTTCACAATTCGCTGACAATATACATTTACATGCAACAGTAACTACTCAAAAAAGTAGTAAAATAGAATTAGAGCAAGCAATAAGTGATACTCATATAAATTGAAGAAGCAGTGGGCAGTGGATCAGTCGTGATTCCCAAAAAAAAAATAATATTCCTACAATTTAACAAAAAATTAAATTTTAATACGCTGCGCTTAGACAAAACCTAGGAGATAAATGAAGCACTCAGATAATTACATTACTTAAGCGAATCAAAATGTTTCTCTCTAATGGTCAAGCTAGTTTTTTATTCTTGTATGCTTAGGTTTTGAAATATATGTACTACATGAATGTTATGGTTATTTCATAGTTATTTGAAATTTGTCGCCCCTTTGGTTTGCCGTTCGATTACCCTGCACTCGTTACACCACGTGGTCAGAACGACCCTGGGGGTAATAATGGTAATAGATAGACATGCCTAGTCATTGTGCGTTTGGGGATCTAAGAATTGATTCTTTCAAAAATATTGTATGTAAGGATTCACGTTGATGCTAAAAAAGGAGTAAATTTGAGGGGGATGTTGTGAGAATTTTTTTCATGGGATTTTTAGTTTAATCATATACCTATATATAAAAGCTGATTTATGAACCATCTAAGATTTAACACTCATAGTTTAAAAGTTAAAAGTGAGGTTATAGGGTAAGGTATGTACGTGACTGTTTAAGTTTTACAATTTAATATTAAATAAAAGTTGGTTTAACTTTAACTTCTTAAATCTAAAACGTTAAATAGTAAGTGAAAATCTCTGTGCGCAGTCGTAGTAATTAGTCAGACCCTGTTTATTTGGGCGTTTGCTTTTTTAAATACTGAATGATCTATAAACCGCTTATTAAAGTATTAAATCATAAGTGTTAATTTAAATACTTATTGAATTTTAAATCCTAAATGGTGCATGCACCAGCCTTAACACGCGAAGGGCATGTCAGAAGGTGAAGCTAAATGGTTTAGCGTTAAGATATTTCGGACTGGCAGAAGGCATCAAGAAAGATCAGATACAAAGGATATCTACTTAGCAAATAAAAAGTGTGATAATAAATTCCAGGACATTAGCATTAAAGGTTAGAAATCAATATTTAGAAAAGCAAATTTTGGGATATAACCTGGTGATACAGTCAGATTCACGCGAAAACTTTTCAAAATATGGCAAACAGATTATAACATTAATATTTTTAAACCTATTCCTTTTTCTCTTTTGTTTTAATTACTCATAAATTAAAAATATGGATTATTGATTAGTAAAGTTTCCCTTATTTGGTTTAAATAAACCAACCCAATATTCATTTTCTGACATCTAAGGAAAGTATATACTTACCGTAATGCTTTTAAACAGAAAAGAGTCACCAAGCAGAGTTGTCAATTCTGTATTATTAAATTGGTCCTCACTTTGAATAGAAAAAAATGTATTAAAGGAGTGAAAATACATGGTTAGTGAGTATACGTCAATTTAAGACGCCACGTGGTGGACACTTCTAGAAATAAATTATACATATTTTTCACCTTTCTATCAAATTGAGGCCCTCACTTTCTTTGCACAAAATGGCGTTAACGGCGCATACCGATAGCTAAAGTTTAATTTTTACAATTATTAAAAGTGAGGTCCATATACGGTCCTCACAAAGACTCGCGCCTCACTTTAAATTCAGCTTTTCTATTGAAGTGGCTCAGTTTATGGAATTGAAGGATATATATATATATATATATATATATATATATATATATATATATATATATATATTATATATATATATATATATATATATATATATATATATATATTGTAGTGTAATAACTGAATAAATAATTATTATGGTTATTTAAATATAAATATGCTCCGGACTAACTCAAAATCTCTTCGGGGATAGAGTCCAAATTGCTTTTAAACTTATTGTTGGCAAATAAAATCAATAATAACTTTTAACCTTCTAAATTATTATAATTGCATTAAAATGTAAACGTGAAATCATACAAAATTTTATTTCACACATGGAAATGTTTACGTCAAATAAATTGTAATCTATAATAAGTGGTTTCTGTGTGAAACAGACTTTATTGGAATCTGAACAATAACGCATGCGTTGCATCCTAACTGACTTAATTAAATGCAGCCTGTCAAAAATTTCAACAAATGGTCTAAAATGTGTGAGTACAATTATGTTTTTGTTCAAAATAAAATTATAATGTTGATAATTACACCGGTTCATTTACTTTCCAGAAATTGATAACATGTTGACGTACAAACATTTATACATAATCAACAAAAACAAAAATGCAGGATATCAAAAGAATAATCAATGCAATAATGGGTTATGATAGTAAAATTTCACTCACATGTGCTGCACTTTCCAAAGAATGTTTTCATTCGGCTTGTTCCATATTAAAATATTGGACGTAGAATTCTTCCCTTGTATCGATGATACTGCGTTGCTGTTCACAATGGTGCTAATTAATTTTCCATAATTCATCCAAATCCAATTTACTGCTGAACAACTCTTCCTCGTGATAAATATGATGTAACGTAGTATTGCTCATATATTTTTAGATAAGCACTTTATTTTAAATTGTATGTTTAAATGTTGGTTTAAATCTTTACTAAAATTTTCGAATTTAAATTTATATTTTATTTTCATATAAATTTTAGATGCCGATACGGAATTTAGTTTATTTAATACTCTGCATCACTTTCAAGAAAAATAAACATCAAAACCAAAATAATAGAATGATTTTATAAACATAAAAAAAATTGCACATCATACGATGTTTGAACACGAATTCAAATTGAAACAATTATATATTATCGACACTTGTAATCGGTAACCTAATTTTTAAATTTTGTTATAGGTTAAAACAATTGTTTCTGAGATCTGGACTCTACGTTGATCGCGTTTCAAAACCGATAATGTAAACGAAACTTGTAACTTATATGTTAAACATCAACACTATTAACACTATGACTTGTTAGTCACACAAAAATTTCAAAAGCAAGAGCAAAAAGCCAAAGGCAAGAGTGAGAAATCAGATGCAATTCCTTTTATACATTTCTCTTGGATACCAAATTTTCAACTTTTTTTTACATTACACACAAAAGATCCAAGCATCTGATTGGTCTAAACAAAATTGTTAAATTAACTAAATACAAATTATGCTATAACTTTTTTAAAACAAGTCGAATTTGCTTTTTGAATACAGATTTGGAATCAGTGCAACTTTCCGCATAAAAAGGCACCTCACACAAGCCCTATTTCGCTTCGAAGCTTTGCATTTTGACAGCTTAAAATCTAAATTTACTTATATCTAAGAAATTCTATATTTTACACCTAAACTAATTACATATTCTGAATCTACATAAAAAACTATATCAGAATACATTTATTTCAAACCATTTAACTTAATTTTAACAGAAATTCCATTTTCATATTTTAAATTTCGGTAGTTAACAAAAACTTTTCTAATTTTATGTTCAGATTACATGTATATTGTTAATTTCTTTATGAAAATGAGGGAAACCTACTATTATGTGCTTTTATAATTTATTCTAAACTTAACTTATCCTAAAAAAACTATAAATTTGCAAAATTCTTGAATATAGTACTTAACCTAACTTAATATAATTTTACTTGTAACATGCGTTTAAAACGTCTAAATCACTTGAAATGTTAATTTATTATGTTTGTATAACTGTCTCTAACTCAAATGCTGTTTACTTTTACTCCATAGTCCATAATTTTGTCATATCACAATTCCATATTGTTGTCTGTGTAATACTAATATACAGTGTTCGTACCATAACCCTTTTTTTATAGTTTATATAGTTCATGCATTGTACATGTACATGTTCTACATATTGTAAAGTGTTTAAAATGCTTTAATAAATTGATTGAACTGTAAAATAACTGAAATATGTACACCGAAACTAATCGTACCCACAAATATCAATCGTTTTGACCTTTCTCACATGCTATTTGTATAGCTCATTGCTTTTATGAATAAAACAACCTTGTGCAAACCCCACAAAGCCTGTTTTGCTATATCAAAACCATATTGTCACTCTCGTCTACTAATTTTCTTATTAAAACGAACTGTATACATTCTCTATTCAAATTTGCACACTATAAAGAATTAAGCTCGATAACTCTAGTCCCTGTATTATGCTTATTTCTAACCATCTCTCTCTCTCTCTCTCTCTCTCTCTCTATATATATATATATATATATATATATATATATATAATTATAAAAATTAAACCTTAGCTATCGGTATGCGTCGTTAATGCCATTTTTGCAAAAAAAGTGAGGGCCTCAATTGAATTGTATTGAATTATATATACAATATAACGTTTTACGTTCGGTGGACAGTTAGTTCTTAACAGAACTATCTGATATGGGCGGAGCAGTAAATTTCGGAGGGTGAAATCCCGGTATAATCAGGTTTTTTGGGCGCCAATCTAGACCTCTTCATCACCGTTTAACTAGTTAAACGGTGATGAAGAGGTCTAGATTCCTCTTCGTGGGAAATTGAAAGATAAAATCGGTCCGAATAGCGTCAGCGAAAACGTCGGTTTACGAGCGTCTCCGAAGATTTACAGTGGTGCCGGTCTATAAGACTTCTGTTTTTGTGGAAAAGTTATCTTCAGGGATTATTATGCCAAGCGGTATGGCACTGAATTCTACTTGAAAATACCTTTCAGACGATATGCCATTTTAAAAAAAAGTTGGCTGTGCAGCTCCCGACCTTGTCAGTTAAAAAAATAACATACAAAGTATACAAAACAGCTTCCTTCTTATGATTCTTATGTAAACATAGTGCTAACAATTCCTTGTAAAAAAACTGAGACAACACCTATAAAGACATCGTTTGTTTCATACACATACTTACATTTCTGTACCGTTGCTTTAAATTGAAGAGGGAGTATTTAGTTTCTTTTCGAGCAATTTATAACGTGAACACTAAATACAAAGGATGCAAGAATACTTTCTAGTTCTTGTAAGAATTAATGTCAAAGTGCACTGACCTAAGTAAATGATGCACTAGCGTGGCAATGGAGAGTATAAATGCCCTTTTCGTACGTATTTTTCATGTGACCGCGAAGAGACGAATTTACATTTTTCATAATTACAAATATCCTTTTTGGGTTTAAAATCCTGTATTTTAAGATAAATTATATAAAATTTATGCGTTTGATACACAAGTAGTAGTCAGAAAATCGCTTGCAAACTGTATCATATTACATCAAAATCGTTCTTTTGTAAATAACTCGAAAACGATTAACTTTACGAAAAATTACTATAATGCTTTTCGATCAAAAATTTAATTTTCTATCTGATTCCAAATCATGTAGACGGGTTTCAAAATCGAGTTTTTTGGAAATATTTAGAAAATGACAAAATTTTCGAAAAAATTACAAAAACACTTTTTGTGAGAAATTTTATGTCCTATCTAATGCTATTTTTTAACATATTTACTTTTTGGATATGGTAAGTAGTTCCGGAGATATTTAGGAAAAACCGGATTTTTAAAGTGACGGTTTTTTGCTAATATCTCGTAAACCGTTTGTTGTTGCTGTGCAGACAAATTATAGGGACAAAAAAATACTTACAATCATATTACTAATCACATAAAAGGAAAAAGATCTAAAAAAATAAAAATTTGCAAAAGGGGTACTACCCCCCAATTTTACCCCTTCCCCATGCCCCACAGACAGACACACAGACAAGATTGTTTTGCTAAAATTTTGTTTTTGGACGTTTTCGAACATTTTAAAGCGATTGAGCAAATGAAAATGTTTGAAAGTTTTTTTAGCGATACAGTACTTCCCATCCGTTGGATGTGGAAGTAATTAATGGAGGTGTCAAAACAAGTTGATAAAATATTAAAACACAATTAATAAGCCTACTATAACACTTCGATGAACATATTTAAAAACAAAATTTAATCATATTATAATGTCGGTGCAAATCTGTGAACAATTTTAATTTAGAAATTTAAAAGCATTAACAACTGAAAACCTGACCTACTACCAGTTAAAGAACAAAAACAAATGAAAACAAATGTTACAAAGAAATCATCTCAGCCTACTATCTAAAGAGGGTCATTTTTAGGATTCACTGAAAACAGAATGTGTACGCTTAACCTTATTTTAATTTTAACTTAAATCATTTCACTGATGTGAAGACTAAACATTTAATTGGTAAAGTAATTACTTCAAGATTTATGAAAAACGCAGCAAAAGCATAAACATAACAAAAGTAAAAGTTGAAATTGAAATGTACAAGCTACCTTCTTTCAAATATAAGATGCAGAGATCTATTTAATCGGAGATTTTCTTCTTGTCTGTTACATTTGGATGTTGACGTCTCAACCGCTTCTCGTTATAAAAGAACATAACAATGGATAATTTTCATATTATCAAATTGAACATGTCTAAAATCGTCTAAAGCCACTGCTGGTTGACTCAATCTACAAAACTTGTGGTGATGTATCAACATGGTCGTGAGTGAATATCTACTTGTTTACAACAACAATAGAAATACGAAAGAATAATTTTAGAGATATTGTACCATGTGTTGATAGTGAGAAGGGTATTCAGTAGAAGCATTACTTTTTATGAATATAAGTAATAAGTACGTTAATAATAATTAAATAAATTAAAAACACTAATGAAGCATTAGGACAGATAAAAACAGCAATACTGCGTTTTACGTGAAAAACACAAGTAGATAGGTATATATGTAACGTTCGTAAAAACGTATCCTAGATCTTGGGTATCAAGTAGTACGCTACAAGTAATGGTGATAAAGGACTCTTCCCAATTACGTGTTATTAATTTATGTGTAAATAGAGATTATAATTAGTAAATTTTGTAGAAGCTGGATATAAACATATAAAACACGATTCTTAGATATGTTTACTGGTTCTAATACAATTCATAAAAGATGGATCAATCTAAAGTGTGCGCGAATACTTAAAAAAATGGTTTATATTTCAAAGCTGCAGACATAAACTACCAAGTTATTAAAATAATATATTAGGTTCTAGATTCATTTTTAACCTGCAATCACGTACAAACGCAATTTTTCATGCTCTAAAATTAAAAACTGCTCCAGCTTATATGAATCTGCAGACTACTAAACCCAAAAATAAGTATATTCGGTACATGATATCAAATTTTAAGTAGGTGCTTAAACCCACATATTGATGCAGTTCTACGTGTTAAGTAAAACCAAAATTATTCATTTGGATATTATCGATTTATAATAATTATTACACTGGAGAAGATTAAACAAAATTAATTTTTTTATCGATTATTTTACATAATAGAGTACGCGTTAAAATGTTTTGTTTATAATTAATTCCATCAGTGGTGCGGAATAGTTGTTTTCTCTATGGGATAAATACTTTAGACAGGTTCTGCTATCGTATTAATTGTTTCACTGATAAATGTATTTAACACAATGTTTTTTTTTTAAATAAGATATATCTCAACTTTAGTACGTGACTAGAAATATTTAAAAATTGTAATTTGATTAGATTAACGAAACGGTGTGAACATAATTGGGAGATGGGAGCTGTAAATTCAAGATAAGGCAATGACTTTAATTCGGTATTCGTTCAAACTTGATATGTTGACATTAAATCGCTTCTATCTAATACGAAGCAGATTGTGTATTGAATTTTTACTGAAATGTCCAAATCTATTGTATCCACCTTATCTGAAGCTCCAAACTGTATTCTATCGATGTTCTTCATTTAGTATGCCAACAATGAAATTACAAATATAAATTTAATGTTTGTATTCAGCTTTTATTCCAAACCATACCAGATCAGTAAGTATTTTTTTAAGTTTTATGAAGATTGTATATTTAAATTCCTGCAGTGTGCACAAAAAGTAATGTAATTTACTAATATTTCGATTTCTGATAGGTTTACAAAAGAAAGCTTTATTTATTCCAAAGTTGTAATCACTTAAAAGTAAAACTATACAGGCACAGATAATGTATCGCAAAAGAAAGATCGGAAGGCATCCTTTCTGTTATTACGCAGCTATTTCTCAATTGTCATTAATAAGACTATTATTTCAAACGTGTTTATGTTTATGCAATTACTTTAATATTTCACTATATTTGCCGAATAGGAAAAAATAAAGCACTAATATTTCAAATATAATTCCATAATGTTTTTTATAAATATTTATTGCTCAACGCGTTTTAATACAACATTTATAATTATCAAAAGAAAATATATAAGTAAAATAATGACAAACAGTTATGGTAACAAATCATTAAGCTGTTTTACCTTAATGATTTCATTTCTAAAATATTTGGTTTCAGCAAGATGGTGCATCATCACACTGTAAAGTTGGTGAAATTATTTAAATGAAGTTTTACAAGGAATACAATTGAGTGGCAAGCATAAACTTCGTTTAACTGTTAACTATTAGGCTATTTTTTATGGAAGTATCAAAAAACATTGAGAACAAAACAAAATCTGACAGTTGGAATCTTAAAAACAAAATACAGATAACAAACCGTCAAATATCAAATGAGCAATTGCGTAATGCAATATCAGCTTTTTACAATAGTCTCAAACATTGTCAAATAGAACAAGGAAGACACGTTGAGCATCTAATTAAATAAAATTAATAAGCCATTTGTTCCTGTTAATTATTTTAGTAATAAAATATTTTCTATAATAAACCATTTTCAATAACTTAAAGGAAATAAAATATGTATTTTTGCGTTATTTTGAAATAATGGTGAACCCGGTATTCTTATTGAAAACTTTCTTTTGTAAGTTTATCGGAAAGTTACATTACTTTTTGTGCACACTAAATAATATGCTGCACAGCATTCACTCTTTCTCCATTTTATGGTTGTTTTTGGATTTAATAATATTTCTTTAAAATAAGGATATTAATGATAACAACATTTTCAAATTCCTGAATTTCTAATTATATCCCTATAAATATAGATATCGTTAAATACCACATGCTAAATTAAAACATTGTACATACTTAATCAAAAAGAAACTTTCAAAGTGCTACACAACTCCGCGTGAGTCGTAGCAGTATTCGGATGTATTCGTGTATTACTAAAATAGAAATTAATTTATAACTAAAAAGGGAAAGTCTCATACACTCAGTTTAATTAATACAATAGGTCACCCATGTGAACCCTGACGTGTAGTCGTCGTTATACTCATGAGAGGAAGTGTTTTGCAAATGTTAAGCGAGTAATTTGTTAACCCTTCGTAATTACTGCCAACGTGTACCAAAGCGTTCCTTAATGTGTTCACAGTACCCATATTTTGTTGTGTTATACGGAACGTAACATTACCATTTTACTAAAACTTTAAGATTGTATAAAGTAAAAATTAGTTCTTTGTAGCATTCGTTTAAATAATTGTGTACTTAGGGAAGAGTATTACTTACCAAACTAACGCATCAAATATTTCAATGCAATTTTAACTGTAGATTGTGTACACCAACTTTCATTTTAGCATAATGCGCTACAGATCATTGTAGCACAACCAAATCGCATAATTAGTAATGAAGTAAGGCTTTTGTAAATTCACTAATAGCCAATATTTACTTTGTGAAATAAAGTAAATTTATTCATGGCATTAAGTGATGGTTCAAGATATAAATATAAATGGACGAATACATTATTAAAATGAAGCTTAACTGGAGTCTTTTATATAAATTTGAAATAACTTGGTCTTACTAATTAGTCTTAGGTGTGTTAAGTCTTCAAACGACTATTTCACTGGTGCAAACGCATTATATTATATTTTAAATTAGCAGCGAATGCTTTATATCAGATTTAATGAACTTTTCGACGTTTCTCCATTTTGTTATATTTAAATATGTAATTTCTATTGATTGAATAAACAAAAAAAAATTAATCAATTAATTAGGATCATATTAACAAAAAAAATTTTTCATTTAACGATTTTAATTAACATAAGCTATAAGTCTTGCTAAAATAAAGTTTTACAATGAGCGCGTCTGAAGTTTAAAATGGATACAATAGTAGAGTCTTCAACAAGCATCGAATGATGGCTATTATTTACTCGAATTATTCCGACACTCGCTCGCGTCGGAATAATTAGAGTGAATAATAAGCATCATGCTATGAGAGTTGAAGACTATAGTTTCTCCACGACTGTTATACAGAGTACTCAAATAATTAATAAAGACTTGCAGTATTTGAACGAAGGTTTATTATTAAAACTTATAAAAATTAATGAACATTCTAAAAATCGACTACTGTAACGTTTAATTTTGGGTCTTATTAGTATTAATATGTATTCGAACAATTAGTGAAGTTTAGGGGTGTTGAATTGTTTACGTGTTTATTCATCCAGTTAAATGATGCTGAAGATGACAAAGGTAGTTGCTAGTTGATAGAATGGATTTTATAATTTTATTTGCCGTATTCAGTTTTTTCATTGAATTGTGTATGTATCCCTCTGCTATAGAGGTCCTTTTCTAACCTCCATGCCTTTTCAGTGTTGTAATATCTCCATCAGCATCAATCAGTAAAGTAGGAGGTGATCTCCTGAAGCTATGTCCGGATTTGGTAATTCCAAATAGGTAGCTATTTTTTTCCCATAGCACAAACTTTATCGTTCCCAATTTTTTGTATGGTGCATTTACCTTTCTGGTAATGTAAAGAGAACGAAGGTATTTTAACATGTGATAGGCGAAGAACTGTATATTTTTTATAAATTTTATAAAAACACCTAGTTGTAAAATTTCTAACAATTTTTGTTTTTCTTTATGGATAGTTTTTAGTATAGTCGATACAAGGTCTTGAACGTCTTCAACGTGCATTGAATATAATTCGTTTGTACGGCAAGCACCCATTACGCCCATAATCAATATAACCTCAAAAATGATATTATATGTACAAAAACCGAGTATTAAAATTTTAACAAATTGCAACTGTTATTATTTAGGGATAGTTTTTAAGTATAGTCGATCCAAGGTCTTGAACGTCTTCAACGTGCATTGAATTATAATTACGTTTTAACAAGGTTTACCGATTACGCCATTAATCAACTGTAACTTCTCAGAAATTATTAATTATATGTACAAAAATAAGTAAAATATTTTAACCATAATTTTTAGCCCAAACCGGTATATTTTATTATAGTTTTGTTATGAACGAATTAAGTTCAAAACATACTGAATATAAATTAATATTTATAAATACAAATTAAGTTTACCTGGATTTATTCAGGATTTGAACATTAAACCTGTACTTACTCGAGATAGAACTTTTAATATTTTGTTCATATTAAAATTAATAATAAAACTTAACATTTAGGCCATCATAAATGTTGAGTAACTAGATCAGGTAAAGTGTATGGACGGCTTTAACATTTCAGTATTTCTATTAGCTCCAATATAAATATCATAAATTGTCAATTTTAAAATATAAAGCGATACTATAATTTGTGTACTACGTGCAAATAGACCAATTGATAATTTTCAAGTCCAATTAAATCGGATAAATACCACTTGAAGTTATGTTCATAATTGAGGTGCTTTGTCATTTCATGTTACAATTTGCACAAGTTTAACAAAAAGGTATAAATATTGCATCAGATAAAAATATTTACTTGAATTGTTAGATTATAAATAATACGGCTAGAATTATTAAGCATTTGAAAGCTTACAAATGTTTTAAATCATGCAAGACTAAACTTATTGCTAAGTAGTAAATAATATAAGATATTAGAAAAAAGAAACGGATGGCACAAATTTTACCAGCTGGAGCATAACTCCATTAACGATTAGAGGAAAAACTTGAAATTTAACAAAACGATTTCTATAGAAGGATCAAGTTATAACGATAGTGATGGAGGTAAAAAACTTAATTTCATTTTAATATCTTTTCATCATACGTTTTGAATTTCAGATGCAATCACAGTTACCCCTGTTACTATAAGAAATGTAACAGAAGTATACCAGAAACAAACCCTCTCGAGTTAATTGAAATATTGCTACACGAGAGGGATGCAGACAGTTTAGGCGATTCACAAATTATTATAGGTAATATTATAAAAAAATCAATTTTAATCCTCTTTGTGTTTACTTGATCTTATTTATTTTCTTTCTACAATTAGTAAATAACGTTTTTTAAATAAAACTATCTGCACTGTTGAACAACTAGAGCCAAAGCCATCAACATGCTGGAGATCCATCATGGGATATATGGAACCCTAAAAAATTGCGAACCACTGCATCACATAAATTAAAAAAAGGCCATCATGAAATTAAACTAAAATATTATAAATTAGCTGATAAAAGAAATGATCTATTAGAATTGCAACTGTTGGCAGCTAGAAGTGATCTTTAATATAAACAGAGATTGTTAAAACAGTAAGAAGAAAGGCATGATTTAGAAATGCAGCATTACGTGAAATGCATGTAAAAAATAGAATTGTTAGAAATAAAAAAACAAAATTTATTAAAAAAGTACTTAAATTAATTCATTTTATTTATTTAAACCAGAAAAAAATTGTACAATACTTATTTTAATTATTTCTTTAGAGATTTCTAAAGTAATCTACGAATTCTCTTTGCACGTTATTATTTTGAGGTACATAATTTCCTATTGGGGCAACGATTAATCCTAGATCTATTTCAATATCCATGTCTGGTAATTCTTCTAAATGTTTGCGGGCAATGTTATGTAGAACTGCTGTAGCTACAATGACGTTCTGGGATAATTCCACTTCACCTCATGATAAAACTTGAAACCTTCGTTCCCAAATCCCAAAAGTCCTTCCGATGACACCTCTTTTTCGGATTTGTGACTCATTGAATAAGTTTTTCCCTTCATCTCGAGATTGTGTAGTGAAGTTATTACATATGTACGTAAAGGATATGTACTGTCACCTACGGTTAGACATTAAGATAATGGAAAAGTTTATTATGAATTAATTTACCTAATAAAAATCCATTTCCCTGTTGGAAAGAGGTATTAGCTGCTGTTCTATAAGATTAGTTATATTTAAGACACCCTGTTTTGATAAGCGAAAACGGCGCTTGAAATCTAAATAGTCCCAATCATTTAAATTATCTTTGTACTTGTATCGATTTCGAGTATTATATGGCCTTCGTTCTGGTTCAATTTCCTCTAATACTTCTAGCTCTTCAAGAATATCTATGTCTTAAAATATATCCATAATACATCTACTACAACGCACTAATGTTAAACCTAAACAAACAAGAGGAAACACGACTTTGAGGTTATAAACTCACCCGTAACGTTCTATATGCTACTTCGAGAACCGTACAAGTTTAAGACTTTAAGTCGCCCGTAACTAAAGTTACTTGCCAGTTTAGTACTATTGGTAGATGAATATACACAAATTTTATTTATTCGGTAGTTAACTTTACCTGGAACTTTAACGGGAGGTGAATAGATCGGCCTTTAGATAACAAAACATTACTAATTTTGTTACTAAAAACAACACTGTTCAAATTTTATGTAAAAATGTGTTTTTTTTATCAAACCAAAAGAAGTATTGTTTTATCAATGTATGTACTATGGTTATATACGGATTTCTGACATTTTACCTATTGTTGAAACTAAACAAACAGGAGGGTAAATCATGACTTTTGAGGTTATAAGATTCATTTTTTCCCGTAAACGTTCCTATATGCCTTGAGAAATGTACAAATTTAAATTTAAGTCCAATTACAAGTTACTTCATTTAGTACTATTGTCAGATGAATATTCTACAAATTTATGTTTTATTTCAGTAGTTTAAATTACCTAGAACTTTTAAAGGAGCTGTTGATTTAGATACGCTTTAGATAACAAAACTTATATCCTAATTTTTCCATTTTTCGTAAAATTACAAAATCTGTTCCAAATTTTATGGGTAAAATGTGTTTTTATCAAACTTTCAAAACATTAAATTGTTTTAATTCAATGTTGTACTTATTCGGTTATAACAAAGTTTCTGAATTCTAATGTTAAAACTTCTTAAAATTCAAACAAGAGGAACGATTTTGAGGTTATAAACTCAGTTAACGTTCTTATATGCTACTTCGAGAACCGTACTAAAGTTTAAGATTTAATCGCCCGTAATCCTATAAGTTAATTAGCGTTTAGTTACTATTGGTAGATGAAATCACAAATTTTATTTATTCGGTAGTAATTTACCGTGCAACTTTAACGGCAGGAATAGATCGGCTTTAGATAGACGGAAAACATTTTACTAATTTTGTTACTAAAACAACACTGTTCAAATTTTATGTAAAAATGTGTTTTTTTTTATCAAACCAAAAGAAGTATTGTTTTATCAATGTATGTACTATCAGTTATATACGGATTTCTGACATTTCTTACATTTGTTGCTAAGCAATAACTATCGGGAGCGTGTTCTATAAATTCATTTATCTGTTTTGGGGTAAAGGTATTCGATTTTTTTTGCAGTAAATCCTTCCGATTTGCGCTTGAGAAATGAACGAAATTTTAAATATTTACCAATTACATCATTATTTACAATAAGTGTGCTTTTCAGCATAGAAAATTCTTTCTATAATGTTGATGGTTTGTACTTCTCAGACAGTTTCGTAAAATAAGCCAGTAAGAACATTTTCTGAAAAGGAGCTTGTTGTATTTTCAATACGCCAATCCATGAATGTCTTATATGCCGTCGTATATTTTTTCCCGATTTTTCTGGTAATAATTTAGCAATAGTATGTTGTACCGTCTCCAGTAATTCGGATGGGGTACTAATTAGATTATTATCACTGTCGGAACTTTCAAAATCCATTAAAAATTATTGTTAACTTCTTTGAACTTATTCGTTCATAACAAAGCTTTTAATTAATTTCAAAATCCATGTTTTCTTTTCAAATTTTGTTGCAAATATAAGAACTGTTAATTATAATTAGCTTACGTTGACGTTAATGTCAAAATTGCGTCATATTTTCTGCTACGCCTACTTGAAAGTTTTGTTAATCGCGAATTCGTATTAGAGATATAATGTAAGATCTGTATTGTGATTGGTTACTTTTATTCTTCAATTAGTGGAAGAATGAAAATATTCCTCGGCTAGAGGGGGAATGTAAGAACGGCCATCGGCCATATCTCGGGAATGGATTATAGCACAGGTACGGGAAAAACATTTTTATAACAAAAGTGGCTTCGAGAAACGCCTGGAAATTATTTTCAGAATTGTAGGTCCACCGCTAGAGGGCGTATTTCACAGTTAAATTTTTAAAAAGCAAAATTTTTCAAAATTTGCTTAATTAGGGATATTAAATAGACAATCAGATTCCTCGACAAATTCTGCATATTTTTATTTGACAAGTTTTAGTCTATCCTTCAAATAAGGGGGAGAGTGAATTTGTTACGAAAAAGCCTTTAATTCAGGTTCTGCTTGACCGATTTTAATAAACTTGATGTTGTTCGAAAGATCTTTTGTCAAAAATAGAAAGTTTGTAAATTCTCGCCATTTACCTGTTTCTTACAATATCTCAGGATTGGAAAAGATTCGACTTACAGTTTTCACTGTTTTATTACTAATTTAGTCTACTTTTTAAAGACCTACTTAAATTTTTATGCTTCCATTTAAAATTGTAAAGAAAACACAATACTAAAAAATATTAAACAGCGCCCTCTATCGTTTAATAAAAGCTCTTTCAAACAACATCAAGTTTATTAAAATCGGTCAAGCAGAACCTGATTTAAAGGCGTTTTGCGTAACAAGGTTCCACTCTCCTCACCCCTTATTTGAAGAGATAGACTAAAACTTGTCAAATAAAAATATGCAGAATTTGTCGGGAAATCTGATTATAATATTTAATATGCCTTAATTGAGTAAATTTTTAAAATTTTAACTGTCAAATACGCCATCTAGCAGTGGACCTACAATTCTGAAAATAATTTCCAGACGTTCTCGAGGCCACTTTTGTTATAAAAATTTTTCCGAACCTGTGCTATAATCAATTCCTGAGATATGGGCGACGCGTTCTTAGTTGGCCACCCGGTACATCATTTCAATTGAAAATTTAGAAGGAATGAACGTAGTATTGAACAGTCGTGAGAAAATAATTACTTAATGGTTTAATATTTATTTATTTTGTAGAACAATATTATTATAAATTATTATTAATTTTATTAAATACATAAATCAAAAGTTTACCTTACTGAGGTAAAATTTTAATTACATATTTACATTTGAACGTATTCGTTCATAACAAAACTTATAATAAAATGTTATTATAAGTTGTAAAACTAATATCATACTTCCTCTGACTGAATTCAATTTGGGGTTCCTATTTCAATTATTCTTTAATATTCACGTGGACATTTCACATGTGTTGAATGTTTCTTTACACTCTATTGTGTTAACATTTTGCTTTAACTTATGTGGTTAAATTAATATAACAGTAAAAATAATAAGAAAGAAGTTGTAGTATTTTTACATTTTATTACGTTATTTTATTTTTTTCATATTATTATAAATGTTATGTAAGGAACATCTGAAAAACGTAGTTAGGTATATACATTTATTTGTTACTGTCTTGACAGTAGTAATATACATGAGCTTTACATAGGTATTTTCAGCAATTACAACATACCATATTAGTTTTATTATCATTTGAAGAGGGACCAAATTACATCTTTTGCGCTTGGTTGTGGTTGATTGTTCCCTTAGTTCGACATTATTGGTTGAAGACCGTGACTTTATAACCATTTAAGCTGTAGGAATACTTCGAGGGAGACGTTTTCTTTCTTGCAATAATGGAGTGATCAAGGAATTACTCAGTTTTTCAAGAAATAGTCGCCGTTTTGTGAGTTTTCCAGCATTCCAGGTTGGAGTTACTTCGCTCCACAGAACGTAAGCGTTGTAAGCTGAAACGTCCATGATATTGTAAAAGATAGTCATTGGCCATCTTATAGTTTATCGTCTGCATGTGTATGTTATTATTAACTTGTCTAACGTGTCTACAGCACCTTTAGTTTTGTTGTAATCTAAAACCATAAACTGCTTCTTATGATCTTGGTTTCACACTCCGTTATCGTGATGTATGGTGCTCATGAGCGTAACATATTTACTCCGTTTCGGAATATAGGACACTATCAACGTGTCCTTGGTAAAGTAAAATTTTGAACAGCATCTGCCCCAGATCGTCGCGGTAAAAAAATTATCACGCGTTACGTTATGACCTTTTATACCGTAAGTAAAATTTAGCACAACTATTTTACCTTGACCTCCCTCTGGAGGTTTACCTTATTTTTACCGAGGTAAACTTGCATGTTATATGCATAATCAGTTACAGAATTGCATAAAGTCCAGATCCTGACGCCGTAATTAGCAGGTTTATTCACGATGTACTGTCTAAAAGGACAACGGCTTCTAAAAGGTACCATCTACTGTTATATTTAGGTAGAATTGCAACCCATTCATCCCACAAGTCCCGTATGGGATCTAATTTGTCACTTTAGCGTCGTTGTGGTCGAGTTTCTTTATAGTCAAAGCGAATTATTCCTGCAATTACAAGAAATCGTTGTAGAGACATCGTTGCTATGAATATCGGAGGACCTATATTTCCATCCCACAGACTGGTTGTTGCCTTTCCAGGAGATTTATACACTCCAGCTGGAAACAGTAGGCCAAAATATGCTTCTAGTGCAACTAATGTTAGTTCTTGAAACGTGTCGCCACAAAGTGTTTTTCCTGCTAAATTTGACATTTTAAAAGTAGGTTTAGAATTTTCGGTGTGATATATAAGAAGTACGCGGATTTTATATCCATTATTCGCGACGTAGCATACTTTGTTGGCCCAGGAATCAACGAAGTAATATTTGCTGCTGATAGCCTTCCCGATTGATGGGTTTTGCATTTCATACTATATTACCATCTTTTGAAGTTACGTGATAACTAATAAAATACATTCTCCTATGATAATAATCTGCTTCTCGTTCTTCTAATTTCATCCACACAAATCACCGGGTCATACAGATCCAAACACAGTGAGTGTAAAAATGCATAAAAAAAACTAATTATAATTTTCTAAAATCAATCTAGGTACACCGTTATTAGAGTAATGAAATAAGTCATGCAGTGGTAATTGAATATTTAAATAAATTAACGAATTATGCACATTAGAAGAACGCGATTGGATCATATTGACCCTAACACAATAGGAGGGTTAAAGCGCAGAATTGTTTGTGGCTTATTTTTGTACACAAGTGATTTCAAATAACCACATTGGAAGAAGTCAAAGGGTATGATACAGCATGGTAGTGATGGCCAATTATTATACCTCGAAAAAAACCGTCCAGGCCACTGCTGTTGCAATAAAAGCATTATTTGCCGAGATACGTGACCCGTTGCACTGCCTTGAAGGAAAACATTGAGTATATGGATATTTCACAGATGAGGCCACAGATATGGTCCGATCACGCTTTGAGCGCTCCAAATAGTGACCATATGATGGAAAGGAGCCTCGTGAATAACTTGAGGATTTTCAATAGAATAGGAGCCTAGCAAGTTGAATGACTTTTGATGGTAAATATGAATAATGTCTAATTTCCATTAGTTATTCTATCCATATTAAATTGACACGTACTAAACCAATTTCTGGTTAATACTTGATATTTACTTTTTATGATACTACTGTTCTTGCCCTGACTCTTAAAATCGAAAATCTGTTATAATAATTTGCACAAAAATGCTTAAATAACCATTAAGGTGTATTCTAACTCATTTGCAACTGTGTATTTGCATTGGTTTCATTTTCGTACTTACAATGTTAAAATAGCCATTCTCCATTAATACACAATCCGGTGTACGTGTATACACAACACGTCTTTTTCCTGTATGTTATTGCTACCGTCCTAACCAAACTCGTATACGTACCTAATAGTTAAGAATTTTTAATTTAACATATTAAGTTCTCATGAATGTAACACAGAATTCGAAATTACATATAAAATTAAAGTCATTGTATTCAAACAAAATTATTTAATAGTCAAAAAGCAGTTTAAGGAAAAAAAAGTTACGACTGCTTGTCCAGTCGTTTTAGAACATAACACCATTGCGCTGTTGCCTTGAAAAGAGGTTCGTTTTTTCAAAAATTTAAGTTATTTAGAATTCGAACTTACGTTTTCTCGTGGAGTACTTACCTGACCAAAAAATATATGACAGAGAGAATACGTATCTTAAAACGCTTTACTTTTTTACATATTTGTCTTGCGATTTCTACGAAAATCAAATCGATCAGGCAATAAATTCAACAAGAGCAAACAGTTTATCACTCACTTCATCACTCACCCACTCACTCATTTACTCACTAATTCACTCACACCCGTCCACTCACCCACTCACTCACTCACTCACTCGCTCACTCCCTTGCTCACTCACTCACTCACTCACTCACTCACTCACTTACTCACTCACTCGCACTCGTACTCGCTTATGCACATGTACGTGTACACGTAAACTACCTCGCGTACACACCCACGCACACACATAAGCACACATGCACACACACTCACTCACACTCACTCACAAACGCGTGCGCGCATAATCATGAGGGTTTCCTGCGAAACTTTGCCAAACGGCATAAAAGGAGATACAAGTTTGTTTAGCTACAGTAAATAATGTCCATTCGCATAATCTGCTATACTATCATATGTATATGTAGGTTGGAAGGTAATTATTTAATAAATCAACCTAAAATATAATTTGGCTTATTGTTTTTCAATATGATTTTTTTTATTTACACCTAAGTAGCTATTGCAGTATTTTAATATAATTTCTGTGCACATTTCAACAATATACACCTAAATGCACAATACAAAAAACATGCTTTACGGTTTCATTGATAAGGTGAATTTACGATGATACGTGCTTTTGTGGAGTAGTAGTCTATATTTTATCCTCTTATATGAAAACGCTTTAAGCAGAAATTGGTTGTAAAATATGAACTTTACGTGGCTCGTTTATGATGTGAATTAGTAAAGGTTATCATAGTTGCCACATATTATATGCAACAATGCAGTTATAGCACGTGATTGTGTCATATTCTGATATTTTATTACAATATGACTTATAATAGTCAAACAGTTGGCCTTCTTATTCAAGCAAATTAAGTAATTTCAGGAGACAATTAGTGAACTAAAACAAAAAGCAGATGTTTGACAGTGTAAATCCTCTTGCAGTGTTATTGCTGGATTCAAAAGATATGTGCTAACCAAAAAAAGTAATGATTATTTTAACTAAAATGCATGGGAGAAATCCTTTACAGTTTAGCATGTTGTAAAAGTTAGGAATTTCCACCTTCTGTGACAATATTTTTGTATTAGAATGACGACGAAAAAATCGATAATCTGCTGAAACTCTGCAGCTGGTGTATACACCACGGCTACTTTGTCTTAAATTTCAGTGTGTTAATTCTATCGGCGAAATCGTAAATGCATACATAGCCTTGAAGTAATACACATTTTTACTTAAATATTACACTTTAAAGTAAAATAAAATTTGAGATTTCTACAAAAAGTTTGAATTAATGCATTTAAACACAATTATGTGATAGAAAACTTTTATATAACTATCTCAAAAAGTGTATTTTTGTTGCGAGACGCATGAAGCTTGCCAGACGAAATCACAATTGAGATTTAATAATCAATTGCCTTTTCTATATGCCACAATAAAATTTTAAAGATATAGTTAGTTACTAACCGCATTCATATGTATATCCAATCTAAATGTACGGTCTATCTATTGCGTTTAATCGGTGATATTAGACGCCGCGTTTAAATATGTCGATTAATCACTGAGGTGTGGTCAATCATTGTAATGAAATTCACTAGGGTTTACTCTTTACTGACAATGGCTGTTTCTGAAAATGCTATGTGTGCCGTAGCAAAACCTTTATTAGAAGATGATGACGATAAGACGTTATTATTAAGTTTTCTAAAACCACTACGTCGAAGTAATAACATTAATAAAATACTTGATTGTAGAAAAGAGGAAGGGTACCACAACGTATTAATAACAAGACATTTAAAGCATGATGAAACTAAATTCCATCAATACTTTAGACATTCAAAAGCATATTTTCTTCAGTATTATCAAATATAGAAAATGATATAACAAAATTGCAAATACATTCGTTAATGAACCAATTTCTACTTGGCGACGGCTTGGCCTGGCGCTGAGGTAAGTCGCTCACGTAGACGACGTATTTTGATCTTCAAGCTCACCTCGGGGCCTGATATTGCAATTGACTTCGGGCCTACCCATGGAGTTGACCTTGGGCTAGCCAAGTTCAGAACCAAATCTACTAGGCCCAGAACCTAATCTGCTTTAGTCAGGTTCAGAACCTAATCTACTCAGCGGCAATTTCAATTTGTATTTGTATTCTAATTAGGAGGCCAAAATGCTAACTTGTAAGTCAGAAATAGGTCTTCGGAACTTGCGTTAGGGCCTGCGCTGCTTGTCGTGCAGTAATTTGATTATTTCATCATTTATAATTAAACATGTAGTGAACAACTTATTTACAAAATCAGACATTGTTAAATTATTTAACCTAAAATACAGAAACATTATCGTATAAAGTACGCACACATCCGAATGGAAATCCTGCAGTGTCGTTTTATTGTAATGGAATCATATAGAATTCTTCTCCAAGAAACGCAAATGGTACCCTTGCGGGGGTGGTCTAAAGGAGTCCAAATACTCCCCGTTACCATTCTCATCAATGTAGATAGCAGTCCAATACTGGCTTGGTTTGTTTGCAGGATCCGTGTTTACAATAATTTCACACGGACGACATAAAGTTGCGTGGATACAGTGAGAAATTGAATAGTTGGGTGTTAGCCTCGCAGCTGAGAGATATATAAAATGGAGTTTTATCTAACCTTATTGAGTAATAGTTCCATGACGTATTTTCCTGACAATATGACGTCAACGAATAAGATTAACGGGTTCGTGGATTGTAGCCTCGCAGTCTGAGAGATATCAGTAAATGGAGTTTTGTCTACTGTAGGTGTGACAGTAATAGTTCCATGACGTATTTTCCTGACAATATGACGTCAACGAATAAGATTGGGTGTTGAGATATATCGGAAATTCTGCATCATTCTTTTCAACTGTAGGACAGCGAAAATTAATTTATTATAGAGAGACGGATGTGTTAAGTATTACGTTAAATCGTTGGGATCACATTATGCACAGACAGCGAGAAGATAATTCCCATATAGAGGCAATGGTAATTCCATGTGCTAATAGGTAAATTATGCCAACAATAGAAGAATATTCATAATGCTAACTAAGCATGCGCCACTAACGTAAATTGTTAACAACTTCACACTCACTATGCGGATATCTAACAGCGTCCATTGGTTATCGGTATCAACATAGCTATGGACGAATACCCTCACCGCTAGTATATGAATGGGTTTACCAACTCAAATGTTTGTTTATTGCGACATCGTTGTGCCGCAAATTGTGGGTGATATTTTATCTCCGCTTATGCGTATAATAAATATTACTTCAGAAAACTGTGCTTACGGAGGTCATAAAGATGTGGGACTTTGAAAACATCGAGATTAATATAAAAACAGATACGGGTGCAGCAATGCCATTTCGAGTTCGGGACGTTGTACCTGAAGCTACACTTTAAGAAAGTGCATTAATGGTTTGCCCTTATCAGCAATGTTACATGAATCAGGCCGGTAACGGTATCGGCTCCATCTACAGAGGTACACCATATCAACGTGGTCACGGAATAAGAAGCTGGTTAGGTGGTATATTTAGAAGTACAATACAGTTATTTAAGTCTGGTACGAAGGCTATTGGAAAAAAAGCTCTCAAAACGGGTGCCAATATTCTTGGTGATGTCATAGAGGATCGACCTGTTAAGGAATCGTTTCAAGAAAGATTTCACGAGGAAGGTAAGAAATCTTAAACGTAAGGCCGACGAGAAAATCGATAAAATGATGGAGGTTTCGGGCTATAAAAGAGTACGTCTGGCTGATAATGCCGATAACAACCAGTCTCTACTGAGAGCTGTTGCTAAGTAGTTGAATTTGTTCGTTTTATCGTCGACGCAGGAAAGTATCGAAAGTGGAGAATGGATACTTGACCAGCCCTCATCAGCTATTAGTGCTGACGTCCCAATAGAGCTTGTAGGCCCAGAAAAGGAAACCATTACATAGATTTAATCCAGACCATATTGTACAGCACAGCTAAAGTTCTAAAGTAAGACGGTACATCATTTACTTACGTAGATGTTGTAGCACCGGTAAACAATTGGATACATTCACTTTTCTTACAAGTGGAGGTTTACTTAAATCAGAAGCTGGTGTCACAACCAAACACCACCTATGCTTACCGCGCATATTTTGAAACGTTGACAAATTATGGAAAATAGGCCAAGAGTTCACATCTAGGTTGTACCTTATGGCACAATGATACAGCCGGGCAGATAAATACACTGTGCTCCGCAAATAACGGTTTCTCAAAACGTCAAGTACTTGCAGCGGCCAGCAAACAGATTGAGATGATTGGTCACGTGCACTAGGATTTTTTTAATCAAGAAAAGTTTATCATTAGTGGTGTTGAGTTAAAGGCTAAATTTTTTACGAGCAAGAGACACATTTAGTCTAATGGCGGCGCACGGTTCAACTTACAAGACATGAATTATGGACGTTAGTTTACTTGTGAGACGCATGCGAATCAATCCAACCATTCTAATTCTACACGCTAAAGCTTTAGAAACTGTAACAAAATACTCTGTTACAAGGACAAACGTAAAGGTGTTAACCATAACTGCGGAAATTCAGCAAAAATCATGGGATAATGTTTTCCTGGGTCAGTTACCTAAACGATGCATCGTAGGTTTTGTCGCAAATAAAGCCTTCAACGGCGATTACTCCTGAAATCGACTCAATTTTCACCACAGCAATATTAACTACATGTCGCTATATATTGACGGCCAAAAAATTCCTTCGAAGGCCTTTCAACCAGACTTTACAGCTAATCGTTTATACGTAAGAGGTACGTCACACCTTATTCTCCGATACGGGTATTCATTTTTTGAATGAGGGCAACGATATATCGCGAAACGGTTACTCCAACGGCTACTGTTTAATGGCCTTTGATCTATACCTGACTTGTCTGCAAACGCTAGCACGCACTGGAATTTAGTTAGAAACGGATCCCTTCGTCTAGAAGTCGGCTGTGAAGAAGCGCTCGCAGAAACCGTTAGCTGTTTGGTGTATGCAAAATTCGATAACGTGATCGAGATCGATAAACGAATTCGAAAGAAATAGCAGTGGCTACAGATCATGGAGCTATACTGTTGATGTTGATAAAACTACGTCGAAATTATTTTATATCAAAGCCCATGTCAGGCCACATAAGATATTTAGAGAATAAATATCACGGACTGAAATGGCGGTCAGATCATGTAGTCTAAAATGGATGAGTTGATAAGAGTGCTGTAGCCGTTTAAAAAAATTCATGTTAAGGGAAGTGAAAAACAACAGTTTTCAAGGTTTCTTAACGAACCAATAGTAAACCTGGACGAAACTGGTTGCTCGTCGATAAAAAAATTAAAAAAAGAAACAAAAGCATATAGTTGTTTAAACCATAACATCGTCGATCCTATGTGTGCACTGGAAAACGCATTACTATTGCAAGACTGGACGCACACCACTTCCAAAGGTGTATGCGGTACAAGTTTTGAAATGTTTGAAACCGATCCCCAGCCAAGAATGTGTTTCGAGGCACGTACCTAGACCGTGTGCAATTATGGTAAACACGGATCTTGCAAACAAAACCAGGTCAGCATTGGACTGCTATCTACATTGATGAGAATGGTAACGGGGAGTATTTTGACTCCTTTAGACGACTCCCGCAAGGGTACCATTTGCGTTGCCTGGAGAAGAATTCTGATGATTCCATTACAGTAAAACGACACTAGAGCATTACGACACTGTAGGATTTCCACTCGGATGTGTACGGACTTTATACGATAATGTTTTTGTATTTTAGATTAAATAATTTAACAATGTCTGATTTTGTAAATAAACTTTTCACTACTACTATGTTTAATTGTAAATGATGAAATAATCAAATTACAGTATGTTTATTTTTCAACGATTCCACTCTGATAAATAAAACCGTTTTTAGTAGTTTAGTTGTTTTAATTAAGATTTGCGTAACAGGGGACGAAGACCTGAGACCAGCAGCGGGTTGAGGCGTCCTATACCCACCTTACACGTTAGTGTTAGGACCCTTATTAGAATACAAATTCAAATTTCTCGCCATAACGATTACAGGGACCTATGTATGCACTTTTACAATATACTGCTAGGTGGAGCCACTTCTATTACAGAAAGCATTAATTAGTCCATACCCCACCAGATGGAGCCAGAAACAAACCCAAATTAGGGGCGAGCCTCAAGATCAAAATAAGTCGCCCACGTGGGTGGGTGGGGGACGACGTCAATCCCATGGTCAAATCACGTCCCACACGTGGCCTACAAGGTCAATAATGGAAGCGCAAGTGCCTTTCTTCCACTTAGGTACTTCAAATACTAACAAATTTTATCTACTTTGCAGATTATCTGGCACAAGGAAATCATTTCGATCAATGGCTTTTAACTACCGAATTTCTCATAATTATATATCATCTTAATTATGGGTGAAACGTTATAACCCATTTGTGTAAGATTAATGTCTGTTTATCTGCCGAAAATAAGAAAAACTGACCTAAATCGAATTTCTAGTAAATTTTTCGAAAAATGGAATTTTCCAAATTGTTGCGGCGCAATTGATGGCAAACATGTGCGTGTAATCTGTCCTACCAATTCTGGGAGTTACTTTTTTAACCACAAATCATATTTTTCTATCGTGTTGTGGATGCTCGCTACAAATTCATGTATATATATATATATATATATATATATATATATATATATATATATATATATATATATATATATATATATATATATATATCTAACGAAGATATGTTACCTAGAACAGATATTGTAGTACCTCATACAATTGTAGGTGATGAACCTTTTAGGCTACCACTTCATGTTTTGCGACCTTATCCAAGAGATCGCAATAGTGATATTCATAAACTCATGTTCAACTACCATCTGTGTCGAACAAGAAGAAAACGCCTTTGAATATTCTGTCAAACATTTCCAAGTTTTTATACACCCATTGCAGTGAAGCCTTCAACGAATCTTATTATAATGGCAGCTTGTTGTTTATATAATTTGTTACAAGTTTCAACGCCATCGATTATCATTTGAAAATGAGAAAACAAAATCACATGTATAACATAGCATGCTGCTGCTGTTGCGGGACTACTGTAGCGGAGTGACGGGTGGTCGGGGCCCGCGTGGTGATTAAGAATAATGATTGTGTGTGTGTGTGTGTGTGTGTGTGTGAGAGTGTGTGTGTGGTGGTGTGTGCGTGTGCTGTGTGTTGTGTGTGGTGTGTGTGTGGTGTGTGCGTGTGTCGTGTGTGCGTGTGTGGTGTGTGTGTTCGCGTGTGTGCGGTGTGCGTGTTCTGTGCGGTGGTGTGCTGCGTGTGCGCGGTGCGCGTGTGCGTGTGCGCGTGGCGGGCGTGTGCGCGTGTGTGTGCGTGTGTCGTGTGCGTGTGTGGTGTGTGCGTGTGTCGTGTGCGTGTTCGTGGTGCGTGTGTGTTGCTGCGTGGGTGTGCGGTGCGCGTGTGCGCGTGATGCGTGTGCGCGGTGCGTGTGCGCGTGCGCGTGGCGCGTGCAGGCGTGATGCGTGTGCGCGTGTCCGTGTGCGGCGTGCGGGCGTGCGGGCGTGCGGCGTGCGGGCGTGCGGGCGTGCTGTGCGGCGTGCGGGCGTGCGGGCGTGCGGGCGTGCGGCGTGCGGCGTGGTGCGTGGGGCGTGGGCGTGGGTGCGGCGTGGTGGGCTGTCGTGTGCGTGTGTGGGTGTGGGCGTGTGGTGTGGTGTGTGTGTGTGGGTGTGGTGTGTGTGTGTGTGTGGGTGTGTGTGTGTGTGGTGTGTGGTGTGTGTGTGTGTGTGGGTGTGTGTGTGTGTGTGAGTGTGTGAGGTGTGTGGGTGTGTGGGTGTGGTGTGGGTGTGTGGTGTGTGTGTGTGAGTGTGTGAGTGTGTGATGTGTTGTGTGTGTGTGTGTGTGTGACGTGTGGGTGTGTGTGTGGTGTGTGTGTGCTGTGGTGTGTGGTGTGCGTGTGCTGTGCGTGTGTGGTGTGGTGTGGTGTGGTGTGTCGTGTGTGTGTGTGTGTGCGTGTGTGTGTGTGGTGCGTGTGAATGTGTGTGTGTGGTGTGTGTGTGCTGTGCGTGTGTGTGTGTGTGTGCGTGTGCGTGTGCGTGTGCGTGTGCGTTTGCGTGTGCGTGTGCGTGTGCGTGTGCGTGTGTGTGGCGTGTGGTTGCTGTGTGTGCGTGTGTGCGTGCGTGCGCGTGCGTGCTGTGCGTGTGCGTGTGTGTGCGTGTGGTGTGCGTGTGCGTGTGCGTTGTGTGGCGTGCGTGTGGTGCGCGTGGCGTGCGCGTGTCGTGGTGTGCGGTGCGTGTGCGTGTGTGTGTGTGTGTGTGTGAGTGTGTGTGTGTGTGTGTGTGTGTGTGTGTGTGTGTGTGTTTGTGTGTGTGTGTGTGTGTGTGTGTTTGTTTGTTACATAGTGATTATTTTTGTATAAATATTTTTATTTTTATTTTGAAGCTATAAAATCTGATCCTTTATAATAATTAATTAGTAATAATATTATGTTTAGGTTAATTTGTATTAATTTAGTTAGTTTAATTTTTTCGTACAATTTGTAAGTCTTTTTTGTAACTGGTTTGATGTATTTTTTTGTTCTCAAAGGTTTAGTGGTAGAGAGGACTAACTATGTAGTCCTAACTTTGCCTGTTTAATATAGACATTTTTCACAGTTTAGCCATATCATTAAGATTGATGAATACTGTGAACACAATAATAAATATGAGTCTACCTCCGTATTTCACAGTATTTATTCACATAATTCAATAACAACGTAAAATCAAATGAAAAAAAACAAGAAACTGTTCCCTTCCGAACTTTTTACCTTCCCACTTGCATGTCTTCCATTGCTAAAGCTGCAGTATGGAAGGTTGTAGTGTGCTGAACAGCACGTGCACAATCACCGCCGACAATAGTGGTTTTTGCTTCAGCAATCACATTTTCTAAGTAGGCGAGTCTTTGTTCTCCAATACCTGGAGGTTGAACTTGTGGAATTCGCAGATTTGCCTTTACAAACGCCTTTACTTTGGACCATATTATTTCAACGGGATTCAACATTGGTGAGTAAGGAGCTAACCGCAGTAGTGTTGCTGGTGTCCTATCAAGAACTGCTTCTACCCGGCTGTGACAAGGAGCGTTGTCGACATCTACCAGATCCTCAAGCCGATTGCCAGTGTCTTCCCATCTTTGCATAAGAGTTTCAACCCATGAATTCGCTATTTCATTAGTAAACGATCCTCTTCTTCGCTCCACAGCTAACAAGCCTGCTGCCAAGATTGCACAAATTAAGTGTACATTCGGACTTTGCTTGCAGATAGCTTTTGCACTGCTCTGATTCCAGCTTTAGCACGTAATCTTTTACGCCTACAGAACAAATTGAAGTTGGTCTCGTCAAGCCAAACGATTTGTTTTCCTTGTATAAGTTGATTTAAGGTTCGAACATATTCGGCTCGCCTAGCCTTATTTTCAATTGAGTTCATTGTTACAGGTTCATAATGGACCTGTTTTAATGTCAATACTCTGTTCTCGAGGTAGTTTCCGATTGTTGATTTAGAAACAGTTTTTTGGAAAGTAGTCAAAACCTTACTTTTAATTTGTTCTAGGGTAAGACCAGCATCGTCCTCTATCCAGCTTACAATCACATCCATTTCCTCTTCTGTGATAACTTTTGGCTTCTTTCCCCCTTTGGCTAGAGGTGTATCATCTCCGGATCTGACCCACCGGTATGCTGTTTTGTAGGGCACATTCAGTTGAGTACTCAACGCCACCCAATCTTCTCCTCTGTTGGCAGTAGTCACAATCCTTCGCTGATCTTGGACGGAATGCTTGTGATATTTTTTCTTTCAATGTTTTCTACTGTCTCGATAGCTTGTCGGCAAATAGGAAATTGTTCTGCATTCAAAATCTGTAATTGACGCTGGTTTTCTAAGCAAGCCTAGTGTAACAAATGTCTACACGGTAACATTCTTGTTACTTGTCTCCTCACCATGGTAAATTGGCAAATGCTACAGTTGTCTGTGAGCTCCATATTACAAGTAATTAACATAAATTACATCAATATTTTCTTTCAAAAGTGCAAAACACATCCACTACCAGTACAAACAAAACATAACCTTATTTGTTATTTATTTGCAAGTAAACAAACAAACAATACAATAATCATAACACCGAACAGCTGATTTTAATTTGGATATTCTTCTCAAATACAATTGACAACTTCTCGAATTCAAATCACACATTCTGAAATACAATTAACGACTTCTTAAAATGAAATGATACTTTCTCAAATACAATTGACTATTCTCATCTACATTTGTTGTTTTCTCAAATTCAACTGACTATTCTCATCTACTTTTGATGTTTTCTCAAATACAAGTAACAATTCTCAAATCAATTAACAACTTCTCGAATAAAACTGGAAAGGTGTAGAGGATGTTAAAACAAGATAGTAGACAGTGACAGCTAAAACCAACACAGTAAGGGCTTTTGCTATTTGTATAATTCTCGGAACAAAGCTTACAGATATAATAAATTTAGAAGTGGTATCCGTGTTGACAACATTAAAACGTTCACGTAGAGTAACCTGATCATCCCCCTTTTATACGTTTTAACATGCCTCTTACCAGTATTTGGATTCAATCGATCAAGCATCTTAAGTTATTTTACTATAGATTAGTTTTTGTAAGCTGTAACCTGAGTCAAAACAGTATTTTTGAATTGAAAGTTGGTTTTTTTGCAACCTGAAAGTTAAATCAAACCAGCATTTTAGAATTGAATTTTAAAACCTTACTTCTATATTAAGATATTGGTAGAAGCTGTTTTCAAAAATATATAAAAACCTGTGTAGTATCTTAGTCAAATTCATAAATAGATTTTAATTACAGTTCAATTTGAAATTTCCAAGTAATATAGAAATAAATTTAAGATGTTGCCTGTAGTAAAACAATTTAAGATTTTTGATTGATTTAATCCAAATACGGGTAAGAAGCATGTTAAAACTTATAAAATGAGGTTGATCAGATCACTGCATCTGAACGTTTTAAGGTTATTAAGACGGATACCATTTCTAAACTTATTATACTCTTTGTTCCGGGAATTATACGATTAGCAAAAACCTTTACTGTGTTTGTTTTAGCTATCAATGTCTACATTTTGTTTTAGTATCCTTTAGATGTAAACACTTAATGAAAGTTTAAGATCCCCTTGAATAGTGAAAGGAGGTTATTCTTGGTTACATAATTGGCAGATTCAGAAAATAATTACTTTATGTTAATGATTGGGAAAACCCTTATGATGATGAGCTTGATTGAATAAATAAAATCACTTGAGTTTCGTGGTACTTGAGATTGATTGAGAAGGAGAAGCAGGCCATGATCAACCGTTAAGTACCTTATCTTGAATTTAATTCTATATTACTTTGCGATTTAAAATTCGGTCGTAATTAAGGATCTTTTTATGTATTTGATTGAGATTGATTTGATTGATTTTTTTGAGATTGATCTGATTGAGATTGAATTGGATCAAGCTCTATTACACAAAACATTCGTTAGTTTAAAAAATACAGCAGTAGATGGCGTCATAAACAATCATAGGCCCAGACAAGGGGCGAAGGCCTGAGAACACGTTCCGGAGGCCTAGAGTTGTCATGTGATAGTATGCTGGTCACTTATTAGAATACCATCTCCAATTCCAAATTTTTCCGACATAGGAACGGAGACCTATGAACAAGTTTCGGAGTCCTATAGCTATCTTATGAAGTAGTATGAGGGCCGCCTTATTAGAATGCTTTTTCACATTTCCCGACAATTACAAAACGGCCGGCAAAATGGCCGTCAATATAGCCGACAGAATGGCCGTCAAAATGACCGTCAAGTCCCCCCCACAAAATGGTCGTCACCAATCAGAAACCAGGGGGCGTGGTTAGCCGTTAAGTACCTTATCCTGACTTTACTTCTATATTACTTTGCGATTTAAAATTGGGTTTTAATTCAAAATCTTTTTATGTACTTGATTGAGATTGATTTGATTGATTTCTTTGAGATTTATCTGATTAAGATTTATTTGGATTCAGCTCTATTATAGAAAACATTCGTTAGTTTTAAAACTAAAATAGTAGATGGCGTCATAAAGAATCAGAGGGCCAGACAAGGGGCGAAGACCTGAGAACAAGATCCGAAGGCCTAGATTTGTCATATGAGATAGTATGCGGGCCACTTATTGGAATATTTCAAATTTCAAGTTTTTCCGACAAAGGGACGAAGACCTATGAACAAGTTTCGAAGACCTATACCTGTCTTATGAGATAGCATGAGGCCCCCCTTATCATAATACTTTTTCAAATTTCCCAATTAAAAAACGGCCGACAAAATGGTCGTCAAAATAGTCGAAAAAATAGCCGTCCAAATGGCCGGCAAGTCACTCCCACAAAACGGTCGTCACCAATCAGAAACCAGGGGCGTGGTCTACCCTCAGGACCTCCAAGCAAAATGCTGTATGCGCGCGCCTCACCAACTAGGGCGACTGCGGTTGCCTAACCTCCAGAGGCTGGACTGTCTCCCAGGGTCACAAGTCACCCTCCCCCCCACTCTAGTGGGTCTGACTAATAATGTCACAAGAACGATGCTGGCCCCATTCTACTCACATTTTCCCCCCGTGTCTATCAGTCACAGTGATATTAAGGTATAATGTAATGTAGTAGCAATGCAGCACACCTTGCTTCGCGCTTTACCCGGTTCATCAATAACATCCCCCCACCTTTTCTCAGAAAAGTTCGTATATACCACATTTATCTCAAAAATGGGGTAACCCCATTCCCGGTATATCACAACCCACCCCTACCTTTATCCAGAAGCTTTTATATACTAAACTTGACTAAAATTGGTTTACTCCTTTCTTGTTATTTTGGTCACCTCCTCCCACACTTTTTTTCAAATAAAGAAATACGCCCAGTACCCAAATGCCATTATATACATACCGGGTGTAAATCAAATAGAGGCCATCCGTGTGACTTTTGAACGGCTTGTTAGATTTTGTTCAAACTTTGGTGTTATATTAGTACCAGTTTGGGATTTTTTTACATAAAAAACAATATGGCCGACTTCCGGTTTCACCGGAAATGACTCAAAAGCTAAAAATTTAAATGGAACCCACTGTGTATTTTAACATATTTAGTTTCTAAGGCAGTTAATCTGTCAAATGTCAACTCAGGCGCCATTTTAATTTTATTTTGTTTTAATTTTTTTAATTTTAAATCATTATGGCGTCATCTAAATTATAGATAATTGACGTACAGTTACCTCCACAACATTATTTTTCCTAAAAATTAATTTTTGTGAAGTTTGTTAACGATCAAATTTAAAAATTACTAAGACTCACTGTTCCCACCAGAAACATATAACGGCCACCCTGTATATTAAATAGTTCTTTCAAGTACTAGTAAAACGATATGCATAGTAATTTCTTTAGTTCCTAAATAACTAAAGCAGTAATTTTTTATTTTCTAATTTTTATTAACACAACATGCTCCTAAAGCCGACTCTGTCAAAGTAAATTGGCGTTTGAGTTGACATTTGGCAGATGAACTGTATGTATTTGAAGCCGTAGAATCCAAACATGTAAAAATCCCAAACTGGCTCTAATATAACCCATCAAAACTTGAAGAAAATCTAATGACCGTTCAAAAGTTACAGGGTAGCCCTTATTTGATTTAACGGTATATATATATATATATATATATATATATATATATATATATATATATATATATATATATATATATGTATATCACTCGTTCTTTGTCGGTATAACGACAGGGTACGAACAGCTCACTAAAGAACGGACAAACAAACACACATACATACCTATATCTTTTTATACACAACGTGCCCAAGACAAAGATGAACAGCACGGGGATCTTGAAAACGGTAAGAGATACGAAGGCGGTGAAATTAGAGAAAAATTGTATAATTTAGCGCATATTCACATGCAGTTTGCAAAAGTTCATTATTGTTTATCGTTTCCGAGATTTAAAACATAATGCTTTTTTTGGGTTTTTATTTTTTCGTAATTCCTTCATTTATGTTAAGAGATTTTTAAAAAGCAAAGGTACTTCTTCATTGTCACTTTTTGAATCTTTCGTCTCCGAGAAACCATCAACCGCAACCAACGAAACACCCTGTACTCGATAGTATGTTTTATTACGAATTTAACCATGTATTATACATTATGGTTTTGAAGCTAATTTTTAAGAAAAATTTGGATTAATATTAGTATTCCAATCTTTTAAACCTATTTAACTAAAGTTAAATAATTACAATAATTGTTCAAATAGGTTGCCGTTATTTTCTAGACACAGGTTGTAAAGAACCAGCGTCCTGTACATATGTGTTTTAGAATAAATTAGGTGCGGACCATCCTGTATGTAAGATTTCATAAGTTTACGCGATATTGCACAACAAATAATTTATTCATCACCGCTGACGTGTATTTCTAAGAAACCGTAAGTTTCTGCACGTCAGAACGATTTTAACCAATCGCATAACGGCATCCCCCGCACGGTAGCCGCGAAACCGCCCACAGAGGCACCTTTAGAAACTCGCGACGCGCATAATAAAAGAGAGATGAATCTCAGTAGATTCAAGTCAAGCCGTTCCAGAAACCAGTAGTCGCAGCCGCACCGTTTGCTTAGTGTAAGCACCGACCTGTTGTTCACCGACGAAGAGTCCTTCGCGATCTGGCGATAACGCGCACCACGACGCACCGGGCAACCTAAAGTTCAATTCTGTACTGCTATTGATAGACACGTAAGTTGTAAAGTTATACAATCTCACAACTTACACTCAAACACTACAGACCGTAAATAATTCCGGGCTGAGCTCCAGGAGTTATACCACATACACCTAGAGTAACGCAGGGGTAGCCCCCGACGGCACTCGCCACCACAAAGTACACCTAGAGGAACGCAGGGGTAGCCCCCGACGGAACTCGCCAATACAAAGTACACCTAGAGGAACGCAGGGGTAGCCCCCGACGTATCTTACAAAGTACCTGAGGGTGAAGGGTTGTTACAGGGCTGTAAAGACCTACGACCTTTCTCTTAGTATATCCAGTAAAGACAGGCCATCGCCTACGTCTTCTGCGCATTACTGAAATCCCGCTCGAAACTTATACACTACCTACAGACAAAACGCAATAACCGTACACGGTGTCTTAAATCGCAGAAGAGTACCTCCATAACCTGTTGTATAAATTTGTAGATAAATTGGTAGTCACTATAACCATCGTATATACCTGGTGCACGAACGTTTGTAAATAAATTAGAGAGTACGTAGATTTTTCTATCTTTACGTAAACCGATTAGAGTAGTTTTAATATTAAGTATTTTGTTCCCTTGATTAATTATAAATAATTAAACTTAGTATAGAGATCGGTAATTAATTTAGTTAGATAAATAATCTAATTGCCAAAATTAAACCGGTATAATTAAAGAAAGACCGTCCCGAGATCTCGCGTTTGCAGACGCGCATTCGCGTGTATTATTTCCCGAGGAGTAGGACATCCTTGCTTCAGCGCTCCAGAGTTACTAACATATAAGCACGATATCGATTTTCTCAACGATTCGAGTTCATTGCGCTGGCGCTCCGATCAACCACTGCATCAAGGATAACGCTCGCGCTACTGTACATGCAGGACCGTAACCTAAACTTTGCCTCTTAGGTAAGGAATAGATTAAAAAGACTATCTTTTGTTCACAGAAGCGACTTCGCACCCAGTGACGCCAGGACCCGGACCAGGGAGTTCTTACATACATATTTTGTTAGTTACCGTTTATTTTATTTATTGTAAATATTTGGTTAATATACGTGTTAAAAATGCTTTACGGATTTTATTTAAGGTTACAGTGTTAAGCCCATCCAGTACTTACAACGAACCACACCCCGTTTATAAAATAAACCCGATTGAGCAAAGCCGAGGCAAAATAAAACCGCGTTGGGTTACCAAACCAGAAGGGCGCATTATAAAAATAAGTATAGAACCCCAAAAGAGGGGAGCATTACAAGGTAAGCTCTTTTTACTAAACAATTTAAAACACCGTCTATCATTTCTGGCAAAATTGTATTAACTACTGCCATAACCGATACTAACAACTGCTCTTCATTTTCAAAACTCCCATCATACACTTGGTTTTTCAGGTAACCCCACAGAAAAAAATCCAACGGACTTAAATCGGGTGGCCGGACGGACCAAGCTACTGCACTGTAATTTCCAATCCATTTTCCTGTAAACCGCAATGACAGATAGTCCTGTGCATTTGTTGAGTTATGTGCTGGGGCTCCATCTTGATGAAACCAACAGTTGTTTACAAGTGCTAGAAGTAATTTACCCAAGGCATTTTCACAAATCAGTCCTTAGCAAGTTCAGATATTGTTCGGCATTTAAATTGTTGTGTAAAATAAAAGGTCCTCTTATACATCGTCCCAAAGTACGCATCCACATATTAAATTCATATCTTTCCTCTTTTTAAATCAGGATTGTGTCTTGCCCAATAATGTCTGTTACATTGGTTGAAAATTCCATTGTTGGTTATCATGCTTTCATCAGACCAATTTATTTTAGTAGGAAAATTTAGATCTTCGTTACATTTTCTAGTATACCATTCGCAAAAACCTGCTCGCCGTTCGTGATCAGCTGGTCTAAAACCCTTACAAACTCGAAATTGATTTTGATGAAACTTATTCTTATTTAAAATGAATTATGCTGTAGAACTAGTGTTGAATGTTTATTTAAAGGGTTAAATAAATGATTCCACTTTGCTAAAAAAAAAATTGAATATTGTGGCAACGCTTTTTTACAAACAAATGCGGATGCATTATATATAAATTATAATTGCGACAAATCTTATGTAAACTTACCTTTGACATCGATTCATTAACAATGGACTCGTATATTACGGAGATTGGTACGGAGAGAGAATGGGTAGACAGCAAAGGCCGGTCATCTCGATCATTTAAGTACATGCAACAATATCACAACTGTTTTTCAGTTAAGGACAAAGTACTCACAGGACGGCAAGCACCCCCGGTTAGTCTGGTACATCCTACGTCGTCCACAGCAATAATTGTGTCATCAGGACAGATGCCTTTGTCTCGTTGGAGCTCACTGTAGTTTAGGATACAAGCCTGCCCCAGCACCCCGCTAAGGGACTGCAAAGCCAATGGACCACTAATTTGCCCATGCCTCTTATTGCCCTACCTAAATATCTAGGCCAAGATCGTACTATGTCTACACGTGGGGCTATCCAGAAAACAGTTCCCTTCAACGGTTCGCCGCCACCGTGTCATAAGCCCATGCTAATTAACTATTCAGCATTAACTGATACACCAAGGGCTCCGGATATCAGCCAGTGGTTTTACAAACTTACAACTCCTAACGAATACGACAATAAATAGGTAGTTAGCAAACAATATAAAACATATTCACTTCAGTAAACACTCTCAACTAAACGCATTGTAAGAACTCGAGACCACCCTTGTCCAACGTCTACCGCACCACTGATGTTATTCTAGACTTCGCTCAATATAACCCTCGCTTTGCTTTTGAATTATGACGGGTCGGCTAGATATTAAGCTTTTGTTAAATAAGAGTGTCAATCATAATGGTCTTTTTATACTTAGCATTCAAAATTTAAAATATTGATCCTACAATATATTAAAATAAAGGAAATTACGATAATAAAAGCAAAGAAGTCAAACGCGAAGCAACGCAGTTGCTGTGAACAAAAGTACTACCAACACATTTTAGGTTTGCTACTACCTACCGTAAGCTTTCTAATTCTAAGGGATAAAAAAATGTATATGTGGCGCAAAATGCCAGTATCGCGTTAACACAATAAGTGTTACGAATGCACTTGAGACAGTCGCTCGCTTTACGTCTAGGAAACTGTCAAATTAAATTGTTAGCAAAAGCGGGTGAACTACAAAAACAACCCTACACATAAATTCAAAATATATAAAATGCTTTATATTTCAACAACTAGCTATACCAGTACGATGTTCAATTGGTCTTGTCGATATTTCAGGGTTTTCTACAACGGCATCAGATTGTTTTTGACGGGATAGAACAGGTTTTGTAAATGAACCAAATACTTTTAAATTAGATGCCAAACGTCTAAGAATGGATTTACCATGCCCTAAATTATACAACTTTTCACTAATTTAACCGCCTTCGTATCTCTTACCGTTTTCAAGATCCTCATGGTGCTCATCCTTATCTTGGGCACGTTGTGTAAAGATAAGTATAATCTATTTAATTTATTTTAAATAAGTATAACCAAAAAGTTTGCTCTGTAATTTTATGTAAGTTATGAAAATGAAATTTATTAAACTCGTGTTTACAATAACTTTATAATGTGTATATGTAATTAATTTAATAAATGATGTGTTTAAATATATCCCTATTAGAATAGAAAACATCAGGAAACTATACTGCGTATCGCCCCATTAAATGTAATAATCAAAAAAAGGTCTTTATATAAACTGAAATAACTTCTTACAACTTCCATTTTATAGCTTAAATACTAATATGGATTATAACTTAAAGTTTCAACAAGAAGAACTAGTTCAGAGTTTAACTGTGCGTTAAATAATTAAACTGAATCGTGTAGAGATATTTGAATATGAAATAATGGACGTTATTTATGAGTACTCCGAAACACAAACCAACCAATTAAGAATATTTTACGCCATTACATGAGAAATTAGGGCACGGTCGCCCTTTTCTAATTGACATTACTTTATGAGGGTGGAATATTTTAAAAGGCTTGGAATTTCTTATTGTCTGAAAATATAATAATCGAATAAATAAAAGAGTATGTTTACGTATTTGCTCTTCCGTACGTCGAAGAACGGCTGGAAGCGATAATCGATATAGGCGCACATGTATTCCATTATCTTAATCAGTTTATATATTAAGGTAGCAAATAAACTTACCGACTGTTTACTCAATTTGCGCCTTAGATTTCCTTACAACAGCATTTGAGGAAAGTGTATGACCTCAATTTGCATTTCCCTGAAGATTATAGTGACTAATTAAACAAAAATGCTCTATAGTATGTTTCCAATTCAAAGCTAATTTAATTTTAGTTATTATGTTAAATACGGAATCAAAATTACAGATTAAAAAGTAGAACACTTACAACAGTTATGGCATGTTTTGTGAATACCTTGTGACTTACACACTAAAAAAATGCGTGGTTTATAAATACACGCTTTATATAACTAAACGCAATTTAAAAAAAATGTTTAGAAATGTACGCCATGTGAAAGTAGTGTATTACATATCAAGGGTGTTATGGAGCCCGAGGCGCTTGCTCGTGACGTAAATTTCTCATTTGGCCTCCTTTATTATTGTAACAAACAACAAATTTGATAGCGTTTTTCGGGATGTTTTATTTAATCTATTTTATGTAACTAATATTTGAATGCATGTAATTAAGGATTGAAATCAAAAAGAGAAACAAATGTTGGCGTAGAAAGCAACCGTTCTTTCGAAATTGTTTTTACCGAAAGACCGAGACAAATCGTTTAAAATTGCTATACACACGGACTTTGGGTAGAAACGTTGCCAGTTAGGTGTTAATTACATCGGAGAATACCGCAAATCGAAAGACTACTTACTTACTTACTTTGAAATTCGAGACCTATCGGGTTTGTTACGGACGAGTGCATAGTTTAAAAAGTAATACTTCTTTTAATAATAAATATGAAAATATTCCCTCGTAATACTTTTTGTACTTTTAAAAAATTTGTGTGGATTTTAGAGAAAAACAGGTTGTTAAAGTTGGAGGTCCGATTGAGTCGTTCCGTTCTGATTGTTTTATTACAAACCATCATTTCAAACCGTTGTGGCTATAAACCTTTTATCGTGTCCAGTTTGGTAAAAACTAAAATGCGAATTTGTCTCTTATTTTGCATGTTGGTTTGAGAGTAAGTTTTTCACAAAATTAAAGTGGTCGGGTAAATCAAAGTATCGATAAATAATCGCAAGGTTCCAGGTTTTAACCCGTGAAGCGGGCGTATAAACAACATATTTATAAATAATCGCCATCACCTCAAGTTTAAACCGTGTATCCCAACCCGTTGAGTTTGTGACTAAGTGATCAACTAAATAATTATATTCAAGTGTAAGTAGGTATTTGAAGGTAGATTAAAGATTGCAAAAGGGCAATTCAACAAGCCTAGGTAACCTATCACAAATCAATCATTGCCTCGCAAGAAGTTGCTATTTAGTTACTACGAGATATTGAACCGCACAGAATTGCCATTTGATAACAAAGGGTAATAATTGAATTGTCAATACGCCATCTAGCAAGCACGTGCATTAAGATGAAATCTGTTAAAATGAAAGGACTCAGCGTCACACAAATGTGACACGATAAACCTATGTTAATTGTTATAAACGATACCAGGGTTTACAGACGCGGGTCCAGATGAGATTAAAACCACTTCGGATTCTATCTTTACTGTTAAACTAACCCGTTCTTATTGTTTCGTATAGATTAAGTGTAAGCTGAGAAACGGATGCTGTAGTTTCTAACGCAGTCACTCAAACTTCTGCTTGCAGGTAGGTTATCGGACACTTGGTTAACGTGACTAATTTATTCGCACCTTACTCTTGCAAGGATTTGTTTTAATTATTTTTTAAGTGCTTTTGATCCAGAAAGCATATTTAGAATTGTTTTCCTACCAACTGATTTATTTATATATGTAATTTATTGTAATTGTACGTATGTATTTTTGTGCTTATATTCTCTATACCATTGTGTGAGTGTGTGTGTGTGTGTGTGTGTGTGTGTGTGTGTGTCTGTGTGTGTGTGTGTGTGTATGTATGTGAGCGTGCGCGTGTACATGTGCGTATCTGTCTGTGTGTGCGCTGTGTGCATGTGTACGTGTGAGCGTGTGTGCGCCTGTGCGTGTGTGCGCGTGCGTGCGTGCGTGTGGTATGTGTGTGTGAGTAGTATCATTGTTTGACTGTCCCACTACGATCCAACACTTAACCTCATCCACTCCTATCTCATTCACATAACACAGCACCACGAGATGACCAACTCTGTGAGTTTTCCATTCAATATAAGACTTAAAATACATTATAATGTTATAATTATTGCCAGGAAAGTCAGTGTAATGCAAGCGAATAATTTGAGTAACAGAAGCAATATTGTTAGCAACATCAACGTACATCTCTCAGCGATGTTTTTGAATTTGCATTATTGCGAATAATTTCAAATTACACTTTTTAAGATAGGGTATCTTGGGTCACAGTAATTCACATGTTTTTATATCTTGAGTAGGTATTCAATTCATACAAGCAGTATATAAACAAGGTAAGTACAAGGAGATCAATATATAGCGTCTGCCGCTTTTACGAAAAATGATGACTGTCTTAATGCTTTTCTAAATCCAAACAAGATATGATAACTCCTGAAACTTGGAATAATGGCAATGAAGGTTTGTGTGTTTGACTAAATTCTTCTTCCATTTTTGTTATAGTTTTTTAAAACACGTATTTTATAGAAACCATAAAAACGTGTTACTAAGTATATAAATAATTGTAGCTAACGAATATTCTTTAATTCCAGAAACCATGCATAAAATTAATGTTTATTTTACTTGGTTCTAGTAATTAGCAAACTTGAAATCAGGCCTCTATATTATTTTACATACAAGGAATGTCTGTTTATAAACAACCTCGAATGCACTAAGTCATTGTTGTAAATGGCAAATGCCTGAGGACAAATAAGTAAGCTGACTTTCATTCCCAATTTTGATAATACACCTGTGATAACCGACACCGATTTCATCTCGTAAGGCAACTATAGGACTTGGTGTTCTTATTTTACCAAATGTGCATCACCATCACCAATAATTAAATAAAGTAACTAAAATAAGGGGTAAGGGTTAAAATAAAAAAACATGGTTGTTGTTGATAATCGTATTGAAAAAACGGCTTGACCGGGGAAACAGCTGTTTTTTTTTGCTTACAGTCACGGCACATTTACTTTTCTGCCTTTTGTTCATAAATGGACAATCATTAGAGTAAAGTAATTATGTTCTGGATTTCCCAGTTATGTAACTACAATAACAACCTTTAACTATTCAAGTATCTCTAGAGGATTTCCGGAAAAACACACTAATTACCAAATTACGTGAAAGGCAAACATAAAAGGCAGGGAAATCGTCGACTTTCATTTACAATTTTGACAACACACTTCATACCAAGTTGATTTAACTTACAACTTGTGTGAGTGTGTGTGTGTGTGTGCGTGTGTGTGTGTGTGTGTGTGTGTGTGTGTGTGTGTGTGTGTGTGTGTGTGTGTGTGTGTGTGTGTGTGTGCGTACGTGCGTGCGTGCGTGCGTGATTGCTTGCTTGCGTGCGTGCGTGCGTGCGTGCGTGCGTGTGTGTGCGTGTGTTTGTGCTTGTACTTATTTGAAGGTTGGCCTTTTTCCCATTGTAAGCTAAATGAAGCCGGTATTTTCGAATTGAGAGAAAAATATTATTCGTTATTCGTGTAATGTTAAAATATTGGTTGGCGTAATTAAAGTTTTAAAACAACAAATCATCATCATCGTGTTTAAGTAAAGAAGATGCTAAATTGAATAAAATGTTATGCAAAGGTAAACTTAAAAGTACATCAAACGGCCGTTCGTTCGTCCTAAATACAAATCATTCAATAAAATTGTTAACCGAAATATTTTAATCCTAGCGGATAGCCACTGCTAGAATTTAATTTGAAAAATTACTAAGTTGTTCAACCAAATGCAACAATCCATAACGTTTGTGATATAAATAACCTCACTAACATCTATGACAAAACTGATCGTGTATTTATTATAGATGGATCTAATGATGCACTTGCGGGACAAAAAGTTTAAATGACTATTCCCTAAAAAGGTGTTTCGAAGCAAAATAACTAACGTTACTTTTGTTAGTGTTCCTTTTAGTAGAAATAAAGTCTTAAACAACCTAATTTACACCCATAACTGCCGGCCAAACAAAACTGCTTCAAATATCCATATTAACAATTACGGCATTCTTTTAAAAAGAAATGGTAAATGGTTATTGTGTTCAATAATTAATCATCTTTAACATAGTTTCAAGTTAGATAAAAGCAGCATCTTACTAACTATGAAATTGATACTCGTTTCGTTTTCAAAGAGTAATGCACAAAATTTGTAATTTGTAAAAATTGGTTATAGAAATAAGCACACTGACACCATGGACATCAATAGTTTTCCAAAAGAACAATATTTTCAATTTTTTTATGCTAAATTCAGATACTTTCAGGGTTATGCATGTCAATGTTCAAGAATCACAACAGAAAATTTTAGATATTGAAGATTTGAGATCATTTTGAAAGCATACACGTTATTTGCATATCTATCATTGGCTAAATAATTTTCAATGTGATAGCATATCAATTACAGGTTATAAACTAGATAGCGTATTTTGTAGACCTAATTATACCCGTGGTGGTACGCTTATTTTGGTTAGAGACAATATTAAATTTTCTCCCGTACAGAACGTGTTAGTAAGTACAGAATCAATTTTTAAATATTGTGGTGTTCAATTAACTGAATACAACATAACCGTTATTTGTATATACAGAGTTACTAAAACAAATATTAATGTTTTTTGAAAAGTTAGAATATCTTCTACACGTGCATTCAAAAATAAAACGGCTTATGTTATGTGGAGATTTTAATATTAACATATTAAAAAATAATACAAGTAAACGTCACGTCGTTTAATTACATTACTGCAATCTTACATGGTTATACTCATAACACCTAGAAGAGTAACTGCTACCTCAAAGGCTTGTATACACAATTTTATTATAAATGCCGAGTATCTAGATGGTTAAACTACTCTATATACTTAGTATGTTTTACTGATAACGTAGAAATTATTGCAGTGCCAAAAATAACATGTAAACATAAATTTAAGATATACTAACAAGTGGGCTAAGAAAAATAATGAGGCAAATAAAAATTAATTTTAATTCTCTTAAACAACTTGATTGGCCTAATTTACAAAATAGCAACTTAGAAATTGGCGAAAAAACAAAATTATTTTTTGATACTTAAATCTATTTTATGAAAAATATCCATTACCACGAATAATAAAACCGTCAAAAAATTGTTATAATAAGTTTTCTACATACAAAAAGACAAAATGTACATCTATTGGGGCTTATATCTAGATAGTTCAGTTGGTAAGATCGGTATTCTAGCAAAGTACGGGTCGTAGGTTCAAATACTACTCAAGGTAAACTTTTCTTTGTGACTTAAAAAAAATTTACGTCAAAAAATTTGAATACAACCGGTATAAAGAAATCTTCAAAAACTAAAAGAGAATTTAATCAAATTTTAAAAGCTTTCAAAATGTAATTGGTACTCTGAGTTGGCACTTAATATAGAAGAAATGCTGGTTGATCTACAAAAAAAATGTAAATAAATCTACTATTATTTCCGTTCCAAATAGTACACAGCAAATAGAATTCCTTAAATCATGATATATTAACAAAAGAATTTAAAAAAGCACTTCAGTAATATGTCCAGCCTCTACTTGCAAAAGCGGCTACATTCATTCTATCTCATTTTTCAGAAAAGACAAAAATTACATCATTTAAGAGGTTGATTTTTTTTAATTATATGGATTATACTACTTGTGACAGGACTTAACTTTGAGCAAAATTTGGAAAATCCTCTGCAAATAACATATTAATGACATTTGAAGTCGGGAAGAGCCCCCGGTTTTGCACCTAAGATAGATGGCGTGGCTGGTTTTGTTACAAACTAAACGGAAAAAACATTACTGCACATGCACTACAATAACAATGTAAAAATGGAGTTACATCGTATTTTTATTTATTTAACCAGTACAAAGAATAGTAAGTAACATAACTAACAGTGTTGCTAACAAAAATTAATAAACGAAGTAACTAAGTACACGAAAAACTAAATTAAACTAAAAACTTAATAATTTTAACTAAATTAATACAAGTTCTAGATATTGTTTAAATGTTGAGATGTTTCGCAAATGGACTCTTCCGCAACTTGAAAATAGTTCATATATATATATATATATATATATATATATATATATATATATATATATATATATATATATATAATAGTGTGTGTTGTGTGTGTGTGTGTGTGTGTGTGTTGTGTGTGTGGTTTTTTTGTGTGCGTGCGTGCGTGGTGGTGGTGTGTGTGCGTGCGTGCGTGCGTGTCGTGCGTGTGCGTGCGTGCGTGTGCGTGCGTGCGTGCGTGGTCGTGCGTGCGTGTTGCGTGCGTGCGTGCGTGCGTGCGTGCGTGGTGCGTGCGTGCGTGCGTGCGTGTCGTGCGTGCGTTGCGTGCGTGCGTGCGTGCGTGTGCGTGCGTGGTTGTTGTGCGTGCGTGCGTGCGTGCGTGCTGCGTTCGTTCGTGCGTGTCGTGCGTGCGTGCGTGTCGTGTCGTGCGTGCGTGCTGCGTGCGTGCGTGCGTGCGTGCGTGCGTGCGTGCGTGCGTGCGTGATTGTGTGTGTGTGTGTGTGTGTGTGTGTTGCGTGCGTGCGTGCGTGCGTGCGTGCGTGCGTGCGTGCGTGCGTGTAGTGAGTGGTGCGTGCTGCGTGCTGTGCGTGCGTGCGTGCGTGCGTGCGTGCGTGCGTGCGTGTGTGTGTGTGTGTCTGTTGATTGGCAGAACATTATGTCATCCCACAATTCATCGTGGCGGATGTTAGTCTCACAATTGCTTATAAACCGTAGTTTGTTTAACTTGACGTGTTAATAGACCGCTACTGAGCCTAAGATAGGGGAATCTTAAGCAACTCACTTTTTGATACATAATATGTTTTCTGGTACTTGTGAATCCGTACAGAGCTGGTAGTGTAGTGGTGACACGACCTGCTTAGCATTCGGGAGGTAATGGGTTCGTTTCCCGTTACCGTCTACCTTGTATGAGGTTTTTTCAGGGGTTTTCCTCATACACATGTAGCGGCATGATCACTGCGCATATACACGCCATGTGCGGCTACTTAGGCGAATCCTGGGTTAGTATTTTCCCCCTCAGAAGCCTAACTCCGTTCCTTCCGATCCTATCCTGACCATACCTTTCCTTAATCCCACCATGCATATATACGTAATGTATGTATGTATGCTGGAAATCCATGATTGCAGCTCAAGGAGCTCGCGAAGCTCGAGCAGCCCGCCCTCCCCCTTGGGAAGGGTATGAAATACGTTACTTTCTCCATTTTCCCCACTTGTGAATCCTAAAAATGTTGCTGCCGTTAACGTGCTCATTTGTGACTGTTTATAGATTATACATATTTAGTAAATTTTAGTCGCACATATTCAGAGTGTTTGAACTTTAATATGATGATAAGGGTTTAATAACATTGAATAGAAAATTATACAAATTCTATGCAAAAAGGTAAGTTTAAAATGTATCAAATGAATAGCTTTTATGACACTGATTCTTTAATGTTGGAATAAGTAAGCAGAGATTTTAATAGTTTAGTAGTGTGAACAGAAAAAATATTATATGTTCTTTCAGGGAGCGTAGTTTATTAGGTTTGGTTAATTTTATTTGCTTAAAGAGCAAGACCCGCTGCCGATTTCAAAGTTAATTATTACCAATTCCAACAAAAATATTCAATAAAGAGAAGTTTCCTATTTATTTAATTAAAATATTTTTATTCTGTAAAAATTTATAATCAGCGATATGAAGTGTTAATTACCCTTTACAAATGTTTATTTAAATGAAAACTAGATAAAGGAAATTGATCTTGCAGATCTGTCCGCAGAGGGTTTATGAAGGGAATTATTATGTATTGATACAGATCAACTAAAACACTGAGACAACTAGTAAAGCCAAGAAATAAGATTCCAAAGAATTGATATCACTCTTTAATTTTGATTGTTTAAATAGTGGACAATATGTAGCAAATGCCTATTGCATACAATAGAAGTAATTAAGATATGGCACAAATAACTTTTATTTAATTTTCTCGTAGAAGATTAGCTGAACAGAAGGAAATATCTTTCAATTTTAATTTAGTTTTTGTGAAATTATCAATCGTCTTATATGGTTTCTAAACTAACTTTTTTTTTTATTTATAGTATTCCCGAACAGGCTAAGATTTGCCTAACCTGCTAAAACTTGTTAGGCTGCCGAGAAATGTTAATGAATGGCTACCTTAAATTGACTTAAGCCAAAGTTTGTAGGAAAATAGGAACTGGGTAGTGCATGCCACAATTTGGTCGCCGTGTGGAAAAGTGTAGATTGAGCCCGTTTAGTGTGACACGATGGAACCGAGTGTTCCTAGCGAAGATGGCCTGCGAAGGTATTAAGGAGTGTATTTTGGAGATACACTTGCCATAGTATTAGCGACAGAACAAGGAAAAAACCGAAACTATTCTTCTATGCTCAAGAGGCTGTATGTCTGAAGTCAGAGACGGGTCATTTATAAGCCTGATAGTTCTTTTTTGGTTGCGGTTTACCATATCAAAGGCGTATTGGGGAGCACTGACCCATAGGTGAGAATTGTATTCCAGGTGAGGTCGAATTCGAGCCTTATACGGTGTGAACTGTTGCTTAGATGTGCATAGAAATCCCCGTTTACGGACAGCTGTTTTGCTGGCTGACAAAAGGTGGCCAACCCATGAAAGGTTTCTATGATACGGACATCACAACATAGAAATGGAGTTTGAAAACTTTGATTCTAAGCCATTCATATTTACAGCAGGAAATGATAGGTCTTTCTTGGCGGACACAGGGCAATACTGCGTGTTGTCGGCGTTGAACATAAGTAGATCATTCGTTCCTCATTCAAGGACACGTTCTATGTTCTAAGTTGATTGAGGCTGCCATTTTCACCTTAACGTCCTATCTAAACTTATTGTTCTGGGAAAACTGAGAAGAACTATAGCGTAGAGTGCTGTCGTCTGCAAAGCAATGGATCGGGTTAGTTGTTGAGGAAATGAGGTCATTTATGTATAGCAGCAAAAGTGTGGGAGCTATCACTGATTCTTAGGTACTTCCGCGTTAATAGTAGTTTCTTTCGAAAAGAAGCCATCGGCGACAACGCGTATAAGTCTTTTGTCAAGAATCGGATAAGGATTTCCAAAAATGTAATAATATATAGGGTGTTTAATTAAAAAAAGTATAAGCTTAGCTTGCTCCAATAACATGAAACACCCTGTATGATCAAAAATATTTTTAAAATGTAGTGCCTACTGATATCTACCACTAGTCCAAAAATTATTTCTCTAACTTATTTCATCATTATACAATATTCTCCCGCTCCTCGTTTGGCCACCCTATATATACAGGGTGGCCCACTTAAGCGGGATTGCTCCATAACTCCTTTACTATTACAAATACGAAAAAATGTCTTATACAAAAGTTGTCCACAGTCATAAACTACACGTTTTAAAATTATTTTCAGAAATGGCGGACTTCCGGTTATACCGGAGACTCATGCTAACTTCGTTATTTTAAATAGAACAACCTATATATTATTACATTTTTGAAATCCTCGTTGAATTTAAAGGTCACTTTAATAACCATACTTTGGGTCTACGTCGCATTGCTTCTCAGTTATTTGACTTTTTGTAGAAAAAACGATGTTTGCAGTGCCTCCGAAAGCTTTCAATATCCCGAATACGGATACCGGTAGAGAGATGTGGCTTTCGTTTGTACTTCCGAAAAGGGTACCATATCATTCTCATTCATTGCCAAAAATCTTGCTTTTAGAATTCAATAATTTCTATAGCTCCGAAAATAATTTTTTCCAAACATAGATAACTTGATTTTTTTTAAATGGAACCACCCATATTTTCTTACATTAGCGGATAGGAAATTAAATGTCCTTTCCATTGATGTAACATTATCGATATTTTGGAGTGATAGTTTTCGAGATATTCACATTTTTATCTAATTTTAGTTTTATTGCGCACTGCCGCGGTGCTTTGGAAGACGTTTGTCCATTGTTTTAAACAATTGATAAAACACGTCAGTTTGTCGAGCTTTTATTGTGCTTTGCTGTCTTGTGTATCAGTTTATTAGACATTTCCTGAACGAAGACTTCCCCGAGAAACTGCCTTTCAAAAGTTGTTGCAACGTCTTGCTTTTAGAATTCAATCATTTCGCTCCGAAAATAACTTTTTTCAAACATGGATAACTTGATTTCTTGAATGCACAAGAAATAAGCAATCAATAAATACTCAAGAATTAAGAACACAAAACTCAAAAAAATACACAAGAAATACATAAGGAATGAACAATAAATACATAAGGATTACACCAGCAATAGCGAAGAAATGCACAAGAAATACACAATAAATACGTAAGAACGATCAATAAATAAATAAGGACAATTACTTAACGATTACAGAAGATGTACAAAAGGAATACACAAGAAATACAGGTTACCCTGTTGACACGTTCCCTCGTTTGATACTGCACGCGTCCGGTGTTTGTAGAACGTTGTAACAACTTTTGAAAGGCTGTTTCTTCGTTCAGGATACCGTACCGCATAAATCCTTGACGCCAGTAACGCAATTCTTTGGAATTATCCAAGAATGAAAGTCATGTCGACCAACTCTGCGTCGGACAACAACATTTTAATGGAAATGTCTTGTAGAAACACATTAACTGATACACAAGACAGCAAAGCACAACAGAGACTCGAGAAACTGATGTTTCTTATAAGTTGTTTAAAACAATTGATAAACGTTTTTCAAAGCACCGCGGCAATGCGCAATAAAAACTGAAATTAGATAAAAATGTGAATATCTAGAAAACTATCACTCCAAAATATCGATAATGTTACATCAATGGAAAGGAAATTTAATTTCCTATCCGTTGATGTACGAAAATATGGGTAGTTCCATTTAAAAAAATCAAGTTATCCATGTTTAAAAAAAAATATTTTCGGAGCGATAGAAATTATTGAATTCTAAAAGCAAGATTTTTGGCAATGAATGAGAAGGATGCGGTACCCTTTTCGGAAGTAAAAAACGAAAGCCACATCTCTCTACTGGTATCCGACTTCGAGATATTGAAAGTTTTGGGAGGCACTGCAAACGTCATTTTTTCTACAAAATGTCAAATAACTCAGAGGCAATGCGACGTAGACCCATAGTATGGTTATTAAACGATGACTTCAAAAAGGTAATAATATATAGGTTGTCCTATTTAAAAGAACGAAGTTGGCATGAGTTTCCGGTATAACCGGAAGTCCGCCATTTCTGAAAATAATTTTAAAATGTGTAGTTTATGACTGTGGACAACTTTTATATAAGACATTTTTTCGTATTTGTACCTACTAGTAAGAGAGTTATGGAGCAATCCCGCTTAAGTGGGCCACCCTGATAATATATATATATATATATATATATATATATATATATATATATATATATATATATATCTATATATAATATATATATATATATATAGTATGGTCCATCAAACATTAAACACTATTTTTAAACTTGCATATATTTCGATCATATGTTTGATCTTCTTTAGTGCAAATTACAACAACAAAAAAATAATATAAACTTTTTATAAGAAAATAATTAACGCTACGATATAAATGTCAAAAATGTTCCACCTTACTATACACCTACTACAAATTTTCTGAAATATAATTATAACATTGAGGTAACTGTTCAAAATCGATTTTACTATTACATACTGTATCACTGTTAATTTTTATATACATCATTTCCAAAGGTAATCGTTTAGTAAATGTTTCTTCTCTGTTTGGGGTTTTATAATCAAATAAGTGATTTTTTTCTATAGAATGTTTGGCCAAAGCTATTACACCGTGTAATCAAAAAACACATACTATTTACCAAATTTCTGGTAATAATTGTCAAAAAATATACATTGGAACTACAATGCAACCTTTAAAAAATCGTATTGCACAACATAAATCTGATGAAAGAATTAAACCAAAAAGTACAGCTTTGGCCAAACATTCTATAGTAAAAAATCACTTCTCTAATTATAAAACACTGAAATTTTAGACACAGAAACAAATTTTGCTAAACGATTACTTTTGGAAATGCTGTATATAAAAATTAACAGTGATACAGTATGTAACAGTAAAATCGATTTGGAAAAGTTACCTCAATGTTATAATTATATTTTTGAAAATTTGCAATAGGTGTATAGTAATGTGTATAGTAACGTTTTTAACATTTATATTGTAGCGTTAATTACTTTCTTGTAAAAAGTTTATATGATTTTTTGTTGTAATTTGTACTAAAGAAGATCAAACGTAATCGAAATATATGCAAGTTTTATAAAAATAGTGTTTTAATGTTTGATGGAAGTACCATAAAATAAGCTTTATATAATTTATAAATCACCAATAATTTTCTGTCTAATTTATGTATACAGGGTGTTAGCCGAGTGCGACAACGGAGGATATCTCCTTACACAATAGGGATAGAAAAAAAAGTTTATATGCAAAAGTTTTTCAATAATCAAAGCCACATTTAAGCAAAATATTTTCGTTTATACAGGGTGTCTCATATAAACTGGAGAGCATGCAACTTCATTTTTTTAAATAGGACACTCTGTATATTATTACATTTTCTGATTTTGCTATAAATTCTGAATCGGTTTTATTAAGTCTATTATCATCTAAGATTAATAGTTTTTGAGATATCTCATTTTTTAAATCACGATTTTCACGGTACATTGACAAAAAACATACTTTTTTTACTTGATATCCTTAAAGGAAAATATTTTGCAGGTTACTAGTGGTTCTTTTGTTGCAAGAATTCGTTTGTGTGAGGAACATCAGGGCAGACACATAGAACAATATTTTTTGTTATTTTATGATTTTTAGTTATATTGTATAAAGTTAGCTTATTACTTAATCAACATTTTTCCGTAAAAAACATGTCATCCCATTTAAAAAAATCAAGATTTTGTGTTTTGAAGATTATGATTTTGTGAATAATTTTGGCAACACCTTGTATAATATTTTCATATTTTTATAGAAACACAAACTAAGTGTGTCTATGCACTAGTAACTTGCAAAATATTTTCCTTTAAGGATATCAAATAAAAAAAGTATGCCCTTTGTCAATGACACGTGAAAATCGTGACTTTTTAAAAAACATTTATATCTCAAACACTATTAGTTTTAGATGATAATAGACCTTAATTAAACCGATTCAGAATTTATAGCAAAATCAGCAAATTTAATAATATACAGAGTGCCTATTTAAAAAAATGAAGTTGTATGCTCTCCAGTTCATATCAGACACCTTGCATAAACGAAAATATTTCCTTTAAATGCGGATTTGATTACTGAAAAACTTTTGTATTTAAACTTTTTTCTATCCCTATTGTGTAAGGAGATATCCTCTGTTGTCGACTCAATTGATATATATATATATATATATATATATATATATATATATATATATATATATATATATATATACAGGGTGAATCACGACGGACGCCACGGAGTTTTATGACAAAATTGGATATATATTTTGATTTTTGTTAAAGACACATTTTTAAAATAATTTCAAGTATACAGGGTGCTTCAAAAAAGAGTGGCATATGAAAGTTATGTTTTTTTTAATGGAATGTCCTATATTTTATCACATTTTTGAAAAATTGATTTATTTTCATTTTTCTTAAATTGCAAGGTTTTGGGAAAAAATTAATTGTTACCAAACGAAACTAATTTTGTAAAAACTGTTTCAGGATCTAGAAAATAGACTGTTTGTTGATTTATTTGGCTATTTAATTGCGAAAAATACTACACTGGGTGTTTTTTCAGTTGTATTATTAACACATTCAAACTATGATATATTCCGTACCTCTAATGGAACATCCTGTATATTTTAAATCTTTCATGTGACCAATTCTACGATCTTCCAAAAAGAAGGTGTCCAATTCCTAAACTTTCACGTTTGAAAGTTATTGAGGTAATTTAGATTACAGGACGTAAATGTTTTCACAAATACTGCTTGTCAATCATTTTTTGAATCTAGTAATGAACAAAGTCATTTCTTTTTTTGTGTGTATGTGTACACATATTTCAAGTTAGTATGCAATTATTTTTAATTAAAATATTACTTATGAAAATATGTATATTGTAATGACAAAAAACCATGCTACTAAGCTGAATCCTTATATACTGTGCTGTTGTCAAAATGGCAAATATTATTAATTAACAGTACGTCCATATAATTGGGTATTAATTATTTGTGGTAATTACTGTGGTGTAAATATCAAATAATTATTTTAAATTAAAATGGTTTATTCGAAGCAGGAAAAAAATGATACGATTTTAACTATTGATGAATGTTATGGAAATTGTTCATTGACTTCAAGAGGTACCCCAATCGCCTTCATCCGGATACTAGGGAGATTGTTGCAAACGTTTCGTGGGACAGGAAGTGTTGCTTACCCAAAACTGGAAAAAACAAGAGTGGTTAATAACGAAAATAACGAGTTTTAGGTATTAGGTCCCGTGGTTGATAATCCAAAGACCAGTACTAGAATAATAATTGCGAGAGAAACAGGTGTTAGTCAATAAAGTGTCTCCAGAATTTTAAGGAAACAAATACCACCCACGTCATATTCAGTTTCATCAAAATTTATATGGAACAGGTTTTGAAAAGCGAATTGCTTTTTTTAGCAATCCTCGAAAAAATCGGTGAAGAAGATAATTTTGATCAATACGTGTTGTTTACCGATGAGGCAAACGTTTCGTAATAATAGACATGTTAGTCGTCATAACTACCATTACTATGATACCGAAAATAAGCATGTATTGCATACGACAGATCACCAGTATTAATGTGTATGGTGGAACAATTCGCGATGAAGTTTGGTCCTTATTTCTTCGACGGCACTTTAAATGGTCGCAAATTCTTAAATTAAAAAAAACGACTTTTGGTTACTTTTAGAAAATATTCCATTACATATTAGACAAAAAATATGGTTACATTTAGATGGTGCCCCTACACATTTTTCACGACGTGCTAGGGAATATTTGGACAGAAAATTTCATAACAATTGGATCGGAAGGCGTGGCCCAATTAACTGGCCTCCTAAATCTCCAGACCTTACTCCAACGGATTTTTTTTATGGGGATATATTAAAAATCTACTGTATGCTGCTCCTCCTATTACTGCAGAAGACAAGATAGACCGAATTAAAAATGCATTTGGAACCGTCACTCCTGTTATATTCCAAAATGTAAGATTAATAATACAACCGAAAAATCTGAACGCCCAGTGTAGTATTTTTCGCAATTAAATTGTCAAGTAAATCAACGAAACCGTCTATTTTCGAGAGCCTGAAGCAGTTTTGACAAAATTAGTTTAGTTTGGTAACAATTAATTTTTTTCGAAAACCTTGCAATTTAAGAAAAATCAAAATAAATCAAAACTCTCTGTATTTAGGTATAGGGAAACCTAATAAAAGTCTATTTTATTTTCCATGATTAATTAAAAAATGTGATAAAATATTGGACATTCCATTCAAAAAAACATAACTTTGATATGCCACTCTTTTTGAAGCACCCTGTATATTTGAAATTATTTTAAAAATGTAGCCTTAATGGACCGACACAATGTGTCAATGTGTCTGCAACAAAAATCAAAGAAGATATCCAGTTTTCTCATAAACTCAGTGGCGTCTGTCGTGATTCACCCTATATAAATATATATATATATATATATATATATATATATATATATATATATATATATATATATATATTCATTTGAATTGAATATACAAAATATGAGATTGCACTAACTCTACTGGCTTTGGAACGGTTATTCTGTAAAGGAAGCCGCTCTCGCAGCATTGTTATTTATGGCATTGGCTGAAAATGAAGAATGCTTATGTAATTATTTAAATTCTGAAATTATACACTAATTTTGAACTAGAGCAACAATCGAATACTGTTAAACAAATTGTAATAGTTTGCGTTAACTTGAAAACTAGAATATAAGCAAATTTGATGAGGGGATAAACGTTGCACACTGTGTAATTAGCTATATTTCAAATGACTGGTAGACTATCATTTCTTATGTAATCAGTGTACCAGTATGTACTTTTTATTTTGGAAAACTAATTTTTGGACTAGTTTCATGTATCCATTTTTTATGCTTTATTTAACTTTTTTTTGTACATATATATCCCCAACATAAAATTAACTATTTATGATTTCCAAACCTTCATTTTAAATATATCATTGATAATTATTGTTCTATAATAGTAATATTGATGTATACGGAAGTCATCGCCTTCGGCAAGTAAGTTTTAATGTAGTCTTCCCTACACTTCGTGACATGCAATAAAAGATTATTTTATAATATTCATCATAATCATTGAGCGTAAAAATGTATGCCAGAAATAATTAATCACACACTGAAATAATTTATCTTCAAATACTTAAAAGTGACGTTTCTGATAACATCATCTATTCTTTATTTTCAATTGAATAATAAATCCCTTTAAAAGAAAATTCTAAAGACAAATAAAAGAAAACAAATGGAAAAGTATAGTTTCATTATTCCGCATTTTATTGTAAAGTAATCCATGATCTGATTGATTGTGACGTCATAAACGTTCGTACACTGAAGTTACTATGGCAACAACCCTTAAATCAGAAACTCAAAACCATAAAAGCTGATGAACCTGAATACCTTCACAAACACGTATCAGAATTTTAAGTAATTGAAATATTTATGGAAATAGGGAAATTTTAGACAGAAAATGAGATATAAGTATGCACGTTCCGGTTTTTGTACTTGATTGAAGGGCGCAAGCATGTCAGTAGTTTAAATCTTTAACCTAAAATGTTCAATTTGAAAAATGAGAGTTATTGTTTGAAAGTTTGTATGGTCGTCGGTCCGAATTAAATTTCCTTTTGGGAGAGTTGGACGGGATTTGAGAAGTTATTTCGGGTAAACCACAACTATAAATCAATAGGATGTTTAAAACTTTAGTTACCAGTTACACAAATTTAATGCGAATATGGATATAACGAGAATGTAAAACATGTGTAGTCGTTATGGCAATGCACGGACAAAAAAATTATTTTTATTTTCTACTTTAAATTATATTTGAATGCTAAATACGATTTCTGTGAATACATATATTTTATCTACACTGCGACGAAAGAAAAAGTAAAGAATTTACGTTAGAGAAAATTATTACTCCAATAAATAACGTATTCGTTTACTTTTGAGATTGCATATACAGGAAATCTTAAACAGATATTTATTTATATAATCACTGATTTATGTAAAAATACGGAAATGGTGAGAGAACACCTTAGCTTCATCTTATTATTTATACAATACTGGTACAAATAACAACAAATATCAAATGAAAGCATTAGTACGTAGTTTCTGTACAAAATTTATCTAGATAAGTAAATATTTCCTTGTGGCGACTTCCTGATTAACCTTTGTGTACGTAACTACATTCAAGACAAACAGGTCATCATATTATTGAGTATCTAAAGCAACCGACTTGATACAACACTATTTTTGCATTGTGTACATTGATTTTAATTAAGCAGACTAGTAATAAACGCAAACATCTTAGAATTATATTCTTTAGTAACTTAAACAAAAAGTTCCAAACTACAAAATTGTGTGCTAACGTTACACCGAGTTTCTATATATATTAACAAAGAACAATTAGTTTTATGTAAAATACAATATTATGATAACAAACTAATGTAATATTAACAAAATTAAAGCAATTAAAAGATCATTAAAACGGTTTGCCTTTTCGCTTTGTAGGTTTTACAACCAAGCTCCTAAACTACTTTTTTAATTCCGTTAAACCCCAATTAGAAATGATATTTTTATTATGAACATTTCGAAATAAGCTATTTACACATTAAAATATTTACTTTATAAGTGAATCATTTATTGTTGAAAGGGACTAAGTGACATTTCTGACATATTTTACTTTTTGGTGGATGTCGTGTTGAAAGGGTTCATGTGCAAACACTGTGTGCGGTTTGAACGTAAGGTTGCTCACTGAGATTTATTGTTGAAAGGGACTAACTGATGTTGCTTTGTACCTTTCTGTAATAAACAATCAACGCTTTCTTACCGGCATGTCGTTGTTAAATGCCAACTCTGTTGTCATGTTAATGTAACGCTGTGCTGTTAAATAGTTGTTTTTATAAAAATAATGGAAAGTTCTGGTAGTGTCAGTGTGTCAGATTTAGGTGAATGTAAGAAGAGGAAAAGGGGTGTTAGAAATGATAATATGTATAAAAGAAACGCTATAAAACAAGCAAGAGTTGAGGGGTCTGACTATGTAAGCTACAGGGATAAAAACATAGAAGCAAGAAAAATAGGAACTGCGTGTCGGTAAGTGCTGTCATTTTTCCTAAGTTGCGTATTTATCAACTTTAGAACTTTTAATTTGTGAATGTCCGATGAAGTGCTTTTTAAAAATATACCAGCAGAATCGAAATGATATTTTTAATAAACTGTACGCGTTAAATACAAAAGACGAACAGGACATATACTTACAGGGACTGATAGAAAAAAGGGACGTTAATAGACGATCTAAACAAAAAATCACAGGGAGGTACTGTTAAAAAGAATCATTCGTTTTTCCGTTTTATACTACTTAATGGAAAAAGAACTAAAGTATGCTTAAATGTTTTTTTGAGTTTGCATGAAGTCAGCAATAAACGTATAAAAAGGAACAAAAACCTACTTCTAAACAATGTAACCCCCAAAGATAAACGAGGGTATAATCCTAAAACACATGCAATTTCAGAACTGGATAACATTAAAATACGACAACATATTGAATCCTTTCCAAGAAAAGAAACTCATTACTCCGGAAAAATGTTTGAGTACTTGGATGCTCGCTTAAATTTGAAAATAATGCATGAATTATTCAAGAATAAACACCCAAATTCCTCTATACGCTATAGTTATTACGTAAAATACTTTCATGAACATTACGACTTCAAATTTGGGCGTCCACAAATTGACACCTGCTGCAAATGTGAAGAACTGAATGTAAAAATACAAAGTTCGTCTTTAGGGGTAACAGGCAAACGAGCAGCTACTGCAGAATTATTAATACATGAACGACGACCTAAAAAAATTTTATTCGTGTCTTATCAGAAGAGGAATGTAAAAATCGCAATGATTTGGCAGCTTTGTCATTTGATTACATGCAGAATGTTCATTTGCCTGAAATTCCAGTCCAAGATTTATTCTACTTAACCCAACTTACAGTGAATGTTTTTGGAATTGATAATTTAAAGAGTGGTGAAGCTTTTTATGACGTTTACCATGAAGGAATAGGTGGCAAGGGGACCAACGAAGCTTGTTCATTTGTGTTGAACTACATTGAATACTACGTACCTCCTTCAATATAAGAACTGCGTTTGTATAGCGACAATTGCCCAGGGAAAAATAAAAATCATACAATGGTCCGAATGTGTATGGCTTTGGTTGAAACTAAGAGATTTAAAACAGTTGAACAATTCTTCCCGATAAGGGGCCATTCATTTTTACCCTATGATCAAGATTTGGTCTCATAAAAAAGCGCGTGGAGGAACATGATCGAATTTTTGCTGTGCATCAATATACAGAAATTATTGTACAAGCTAGTGCACTAAAGCGATTTACAGTAAATGAAACTAAAACAAAGTCCATATTAGAATTTAAAAATTGGTGGCCCACATTTTATTAAAAATCGTGTTTTTCTCTGGAGAGTGATAAGAAAGGTACTCCCAGAAATCAGAAACAACTTTTCACCATATCACAGTTCCACCACTTTATTCATGAGGCACATAAACCAGGATATGTCACGGCCTCTGAATTTATTAACAGTTTTATGAAGCACACATTTCCACTGGATATGCCGCCAAATAAGGAAAGAGTGCCTTTGGAAATGCCGACAACCAAAGTCTGCCCAGAGAATAAATTACCTATTATAGAAACAAAGATTGAACATCTTAGGCAAATGCTTTCATATGTTGAAAATGAATTTAGTGATTTTCATCGGAATATCGTGGAAAAATGGCCTACAAAGCCTTCACAAAAGAAGAAAAACTAAATCTTTTCCATAATAATCATAGGAAAAGATTTAGTTGTTACAATTATTGTAACACTACGTATTTTGAATGGATTTTTTGTTAATAAATATTTTTTTGACAATAATTGCGTTTAATTATTGTTTTCATTGTTGAAAGGGCGTAACTACACTTTTTTAAAATTGTATTTTAGTAGTCAAAAATTGTTATTGTATTATATATTACTCCATAATATGTTATAGAATACTTAGATAAACTTACACAAAAAATTTCATGAAAATGCATTAAATGGCGAAAAATACGTTTTCCTTGTTTATTTCAAAAACCAAAATATGTTAGTTACCCCCTTTCAACAATAAACGATTCAAGTACATAATAGCTATTTATGCACCAAGGGCATGACTAGGATGATTGCGCCCGGAGAACGATGAAATCTAGCTCGAGGGCTTTAGCCCGAGAGATGGACATCGTTCGATGGGCGTAATCATTCGTTGACGCCGTGGTTCATATAAGATTGTATTTTTCACTTTGTTCTTAAAATAAATCAAAGAATTGGCATCGCTTTACCTACACAAACACAACATCTGGTAACCTATGGAACAAAAACAGATTGTTTGCTTATAATTGTCAAATTTGGTTTGTAATTGCGATTATGAAGACACTATCAGAATATGTACAGGAAAATGCTCAAAAAGCTATGGAAAGTTTGCTACCGTAATGAATTCATTCGCCCTCTCATTACTTACCGGTTGTTATGGACATATTTACATATCTCGTATCCTAGGAATTATCATTCAATTACAGTGAAGTAAATTTAAAAACATACAGCAAGGTATATTGCTTTTCAAACCAATCATGTCAGAATAATTGGAAATCCAAAGTTCTATCCTCAAATAGGTGCATGTGTTTAATCTATATACCATGTGTTTGTTTGAAAAGGACCCACCTTTAATATTTCATAAATATGCCGTGTTAGAAAGAAATGCCCAAACACGTCAACTTTTAACTTGCGGGTGACACTGTTTGGCGCTAATGTCATAAACGTCAGATTCACCCCCTCCCTACTGGAGATACCCCTTAAATTTTTTCAAATAGCTTTAGTTATCAAGTTATACCTCGTTTTAATAGGTCTGGTAAATCTCTATTCAATGATATGTTTTTGCTTTTGTTACCAGCCTGCCATTATTATTTAATCGTTGTTTCAAATGGAGTCTCTTTAAATTTTTCAGATACTCCCATGTTGTGTTATGTACAGAATTTGAAAAGTTTCAGATAGTCAATTTTAAACAACGATTAAATAGCAATGGTAGGCTGGTATCATAGGCAAAAACATATGATTGAATAGAGATTTACCGGAACTTTTAAATGAAATATGACTTGACACCTAAAGCCATTTGAAAAAAATTAAGAGGTATCTCCAGCAGGGAGGGGGCGCATCTGACGTTTATGACATTAGCGCCCCAAAGTGTCTCCCTCAAGTTAAACGTTGACGTGTTTTGGCATTTCTTCCTAACACGGCGCTTTCGTAAAATTTTAAGGGTGGGTCCCGTTCAGATGGACACAAGTGTATATATAAAAACGAATGTACCGAGTGTCCCAATAAAATGTATACACTCTTTAACAGTTCATAACAACCACACTTTTTTTTTCAGTTGTGACTGCTTAAAATAATGGCTGGAGTCAGACTAAACTTTGAGGAAATTCATTCTAAAGTGCTACTGGAAGACTAAGAACGTAAGTGAAGTGCAAAGACGGTTTAGGATGGAGTTTCAACGAGATGCACCAACGAGACTCACAATTACTCGTTTGCGAGATAAGTTTGAGGAAGAAGAAACTGTTAAGGATGTCCATAAGAACCATTCCGGAAGACCACGATCATCCACCAGCCCCACAAGCGAAGGAGAAGTCATTCAGAGATTTCAGCAATCACCTAGAAAATCTGTCCGGCAAGCGGCTCGTGAGACAGGAGCTTCAGAATCGAGTGTCCATCGCATTTTGAAGCGTGCCAAATGGAGAAGTTTTATTCCTAGATTAGTGCACGCTCTCAGTGAAGATGATTATGACCGCAGAATCCAATTTTGTGAGTGGTACCAAGGAAAATGTGCAGAGGACAATCAATTCCCATACAAGTTTGTTTGGAGTGATGAGGCTATGTTCAAGTTAAATGGTTCAATAAATCGTCACAATTGCACCTACTGGGCAGCTGAAAATCCTCATGTGACAGTGAAACACCGTGTGAACTTACCAGGGGTTACAGTGTGGTGTGGTTTGTCAGCATTTGGTTTAATTGGACCTTTCTTTTTTGATGGTACCGTGAATGGTGCAAATTACCTCAACTTGCTACAAGAATCCGCTATACCACGCATCCAAGAGATGTTTAGGAATGAAGAATGGTACTTCCAGCAGGATGGAGCACCTCCCCACTAACATCGTGACGTAATGATGGCCACCTGCCAAACAGATGGGTAGGCAGAAGATGAAGTACTGAGTACCCTCCACGCTCACCGGATTTGACCCCCATGAATTTTTTTCTGTGGGGGCATGTTAAACACAATGTTTACACCACAAAACCAGCTACAATCGGTGAGTTGAGAGCAGCTATTGAAAGAGAATGTGCCGAAATACCAATTGAAATGATTAGGAACGTTTTGGATTCAATCAATTAGCGTTATCAGCTGTGCATGGACCACAATGGCCAACAATTTGAACATTTTCGATAATTGACTAGTTTCTACATTTAACATTATTTTCATTTTTGAAAGTTTTCTGTATTATAATAATTGTTAGTGTTATAGTCATTTAAAGAGTGTACACATTTTATTGGGACGCTCGGTATGTCTGTTTCTCATTATGCATTACTACACCATTCATCTGAGCGCAATGAAACATTAGGAACTTGTTAAGTACACTCCCACGAACGTTTCTGGAATAACCAGTTTTAAAAATTATCAGTTCTCCAGGGGGGGGGGGGGCTCATATGCATACTACACCATTCAGCCTAATATGAATAAGTTTCAATAAAAATGTAAATTGAATGTTATCATAACGAGTTTCCTTGAATTTCCTATCTCCTGAGATTGCAGCAATGCGCGACGGGCAAACGAGTACTACGTAAAATATGCTCAAGTAAGTTATACAGGACTAAAACCTAATTGTTGCTTCAACATTAATAATATCTAATAGAATATTGTAAAGATAAAACTAAAAAGAAACAGAACTTAAGTAACAAACAGTAAAATAGTGGTTATCCCGTCTATCAAACTTACTCATGTAGTTACCCTGTCACAAAACTTTGCTAGACGTTTTGGTACTGATGGTAAACAAAATGTTTTTATTTATTTGTAAATCATTGTTTTTTTTGGCATTTAATTTGCTGAAATTAGATTGAGAATAGCTCTTTTATAATAGGGCCGAAGCATTTGTAGCTACATATACGAAAACAAATATGGTGGGCCGACATAAGGCTATTTCATTTATGATTACGTCAAGATATAAAACTTTTGATGAAAATAACAGTTTTATCATATCTACCTTGAGCTCCTATCAAGAAACCTGTGAGTAGTAATGGGGTACTTGCCTTCGCGATTTTGATCTTTGTGACGTCATTTTTACCTTGGGTTTTCCCAGGGAAAAGTCATGGAGTCGGTATTGGAGTTGGCCTTGGGAATTTTCAATGACTTAATTTCATATTTTGGCCTTCAGGCTGACCTCAGGTCTGGATTTTCAATTGTCCTTGGGGTTGGCCTTGTGAATTTTTTGTATTCTAATAAGGGGCCCCTAATAAGACATGCTTAGATAGAAATTAATTGAACTATGGATGAAAATGGTTAAACAGTATTATTGATATCTTATACAAGCGGGTAGCCTTGGAATTTTTTTTAAGTTAACGTGTATTTGTGCCTATTAATCTCTACTACTGCTTTTGTTTTACAGCGGGATTTTATTTTTCGTAATGAATCTATGATAAGACAGCATAATTATCCCAAACTCGATTTTTCATGCCTCTCTCGTCTCTTTCGCTTCTCTCTCTCTATCACTGGGCTCTTTCTAAAACAAACAAGTCAATTATTCAAATCAAATTTATCAATTCAAGCAATCATATCAATCTCAGTTAATCAACCAACCAAATCACTTTCAGTCAATCATATCATAACTTACAGCTTGCGAAAACCAGCCAGCTTGCTAAAACCAACCACAGTTCAAAAATACTAAATTGATTTAATTTACAACATGAAAAAAACCAGCTCTCAATTAAAAAAAATAACAGCCCAATTTAACTTATAGCGTACAAAGAATCAGAGTAGATATACTACCCCACTTCTAACTCACTTTTGATAATAATAATACACTTTCCCGTACCTATTGTCTACATTAAGGTCAATGGTTTTCAAGGTCAAGGTCATCGTTAACATTACCTGCATCGAGGTATATTCCTCAACGTCATGGTCATTGGATTCACTAGAAAAGTTACTAGATTAGTTTTTCAATATCGTTGAAGCCCTCGTTCAGATTGTTCATATCGAAGGTTTCAAGGTCACTCACAATGCATACGTTTAAGCACATATATTTTCAAGGTCAAGGTCATCGTACACATTACCTGCATACAAGTACATGGATTTCCTAGGTCGCTCTGATTACCTGCATAATCCTCAAGGTCAAGGTCATTGAAGTAACTAGATTTAAAAAAAGTCACTAGAAAAGTTACTAGATTGGTTTTTCAAGGACATTGAATCTCTCGTACGGATTGTCCACATCGAAGGTTTCAAAGCCATGTCTGTATATTCTTCAAGGTAATTGTACACATTACCTGCCCCCAAAGTACACTGTCACACACACATTACCTATGTCAAGGTTTTCAAAGGGTCCACTGTACAAGCTTCCTGCTTATATCCTTCAAGGTTACGTATGAGGACTCACATTCCCTACGTCAATGGTTTTCCAGGTCACGTTCCCTGCACCAAAGTTCAAGACCACGTGACAGGAAATGTTCAAGGTCACTACGCAATTCTTGGAGTTTGGCTGGGTCATGTTTTAATTTGATAGGACATTTTCAAGGTCACTAGGCAATTCTTAGAATGTGACCGATATCGTGTGTGTTAATTAAGTTATTGCAATTTTAAGGTCACGTGTAGAGTATTTAATAGACTTTTCTAGGTCCAGGTGTGGGAGATTCTACTTTTCACGGTCAAATTTTCAAGGTCACCAATTCTTGACTGAGTCAACTTGTTAATTTAGTTCACCTGCAGGTGTATTATATTACAGATTGCTGTTTATGCAAAGTTCATTGATTTTTTCAAGGTCACGCAATTAGTTCATTGACCTCTGAAGTAGATCCCTCAAGGTCAAATATCATGACTCATGTATCTAGACTTTACGCATATGTAGACCAAACTTGAGCTACTCCACAGTGCTCAAGGTCACCAACAAATTCTTGGTCGAGTCGACGTGTTAATGCATTTATTACAATTCTTCAAGGTCACGTTTAGGGACACACACGGTCACGAACAGGATACTATTCGGACTTTGTCACTATAAAAGTCACGAGAAATAAATTTTCATGGTCAAGCTAAACGATAGGTCAAGGTGTTCCTGTATTGGCGCTCTTCAAGCCATAAGCATGACTTTGCGTGGGTGAATACCAAGGTCACATGTAGTTTTGACTTACCCCACCATTTAAATGTAAAGGTCACAATTCTGAGAAATTTAAAACTAGAATTTTCATGGTCAAAGGTGATAAAGTCGAGCTATTCAAGGTTCTTTTATTGGCTCTGTGTCTGCATATCTCTGTATCTAGCATCAAGGTCAAAGAAGTCGTAGGTTGATTCTGGACGAATTTGTTAAGGTCAGGCTGATTTTGCCCAAGTCAAGACCATGTGTTAATTCCTAAAAATTAATTGCCACCTGCAGAGGCATCTCGATCTTATTCGAGTAATACAAGTGTCAAATCTTGGTGGGAAATTTTCACCAAGCAATTAGTGTCATTGCTTCAACGTCAAGTTTATTCGTAGAACTGTCATTGAAGGTGCAACGAATGCTTGAGGGTAACGTTCTTTTGGGGGAAAATGGTCACCAAGAAATTCTTGGAATTTGACTGAGTCAAGGTCATGTATTCAAGGTCACCAAGCAAATTGTCCAAGCCACACTGTTCAAGTAATTCTTTTGTATAAGTGTCAGAAGTTATTACAATTCCTAGAAATAAATTTTCAAGGTTGTCTGCGGGGGTATTCTTAGAAGTCAATTCCCAAGGCTAACCGTAGGGGTATTCTTATAATGGGTCAAGTTCATTAAAGGTATGAGTGATCCATCTAAATTTTTCAACACCTTTTGACGGAAAATTTTCAGTCACCAAACAATTCTTAGAATTTAGTTGTAACATGATACCCCTGCAGGGGTATTATATTACAATTCAAACAGGTTGTTCATGTCTAAATGGAGTCAAGGTGAAAATATACTGGCATTAATTTTCAGGGTCACCTGCAGGGTACTCTTAGAAATCAATTCCTAATCAATTATCAATCCTAATCACTGACTTTTTTCGTAGAAGTTGTTACAATTTCTATAAATAAATTTTCAAGGTCACCTACAGTGGCATCCTAGTTCATGGAATGGTAGATTGTTATCTATGCTAAAAGTAGGTCAAGGTTAAATTGGTCTTATATTGGCTAAATTCTCTTCAAGGTCAAATTTAAAAATAGAAATTAGAAGGTCATCAGCAAGGGAGGGGGTTTGAAGTAGATGTGGAAGTGGTTAAGGTATTAAGTAGTAAGGTGCAAATAAAATTGATTCCATATGTGGATGTGCAACGCTGCTGAATCATGCACCAAAGGTAGGTGCACGTACAGCCGTGGAACGTTTACTTCAACATTTGACGACATTGGCATTTGATGCTAATCATGAGGCAGTATAGAAAGGGTTGATATTGTTTGACTTGCTTAATACAAAAGTTGTTAACTAGAAGAGTTCACTCTAGATTTGAAGGAGTAAGAAGGTAGGGATACCAGTGAAGATGACAAGGGATAAGAAGAGGAATAGGAAGGGCGTTAGTCAGTTACTAATTATATTTTCTCGATTAGAAAAAGATGTATAATTAAAAAAATGAAGATTTTAATTGTTGTTGTTGTGAATATATAGTGTTCTTTTGCATATACAAAGGATGTGTTCATGAGTAGTTTGGGTGCAGTCGGAAAACAACAAACATAGTAGTGTCCCCAACCATGCTTTAACTAGAACCATTTCGTATTTATCGTCGGAATGAGAAAAATGAGCTTAATTGAAATTTGACATAAACTACAGGTTGTTCGCACTGTATTATCATCCTGCTTATCTAATGTATAACATTTACTAAAAATAAAGTTTTTGTGATCGCAATTTAGGTATAAATACTCCACCCTATCCATCTATGTCACATTTTAGCATTCATTGGAGGTTAAATTCTTGGAAATAGCAAATAAGCGTTCCTATTGCTCAATTATAACAATACAATCAGTTCGAGAAAACAACAAGAATGATGGGGGGTTGTTGTCTGCGCTAATATCAAGGTTCTTGTGTTGACGAAATTGTTTGTAATAATAAAAAGAATATGCTTGCGTGGCTTCATACTACTGTCCTAACCGAAAGGGTGAGGTAGTTCCCCGAGAGCCGGATCCGGTTCCCAAAGATAGATAGCCGTTTTCTGTTACCCAACATAGGTAAACCCCCCTCCCCTCCCAGAAAACAAGTTAAATAGCTCATTCATCGTAGCTGAGGCTAAATTGAACTAGGATGTTCAATGTCAAAATCATATCACGTCTCTTAGAAATCCATTTTCAAAGTTTATCTTAGAAATCTAAACATAGAATCAGCTCGTGAGTGATATATTACACTTCTACGAAATACATGTTCAAGGTTATTGCTCCTAAGGGCGTCATATTCTTAAAAATCCAAAACAGAATCAGCTCGTGGAAATATGAAGGTTGTATCCTAGTACAATTCTTAGAAATCTGAAAGTAGGTCAAGGTGCTGGTAGGGGTAGCTTTTAAACCATAGAAAAGTTGGATAATCCGCTTAAACAAACCACTTTAGGAGGTATTTTTTAAAGGTCAAGGTACCAATAGGGGGTAGTTTCTATATTATGGAAAAAGCTTGATAATCCCCTTATATCACCCACTTTTAGCGGTAAAAGGTAGCTTTTCCAATAGTGAATACTGGAATAAGTCGACGGGGGTTATTGTCCAGGGGTGGTTTTGAAAAAGCTGGTTCTGGTTCGTTTTCGAGCCCCCAACCATATGTAAATATCCTTTAACTGGAATCATTTTATAGAACTGTACAAAGAGTGTGCATAAAATAAGTATAATAGGTTTAGGAAACGGTATTGCATAATTAAAAATAAAGACTTTAAGTGCTGTGAATATGGCGTTCTTTTAAGTTAAAGAGACGTAGACAGTAAAATAACTTGAAAAAGCTTCCGTAGTACTGGTTTTCGGTATTCTCTTCTCCAACCCATCAATGTTAAACGGTTCTTTATTGGCTCTGCCTATCGAGATTCTTTGACATTTGGGTGCGGAACCTTTTGACGAACGTGTAGTCATTAGGTTTATATTAGTACAGAATAGTACAGTTTTAGGATTTTATCCGATATCAACCTTCATCATATTATGTACTTTAAGCTGTCGAAACTCGGAACTAGGAAATAAGCTTTGATAGGAATTAGTTCTAGGAAATTTTATGTGAAGATTTTCAGGATGTGTACCTCTTTTAATCTGAAAAACGTCATTGGCGGGGTTAAAAGGTTGTACTGCTCCCTTCCATTCTTAAGCTAAAACCAATGCATGGTCTCATTAAAACAACTAATGTAATCCCTCATAAGGAAATAGAGCCCCTCTCCCAAGCCTACATACGTTGAAAGTGGCTTTAAAGAAGCGAAATTCAACTATACACAACGTATAAAAGTATACGGATTTATTGGAAAGGAACGATGACTTTGCTTTATATAAAGTGTTACGGGAATTAGAAGTGATTTGAATTGGATGTACTAAACGTAAAAAACGAATTGTGTGTCTATTTCTGTGAATTAAATAACGTGTATAAACAAATGTAGTTACCTATTCTTTTGCGTAAAAGTGTTGCAAATCTAGTTTCATATTTAAATGATCCCTAAATTAATAAAAATTTGATTTAGTTGCAGATTTGTTCGTTTTTGACGTATGTGGATCACTAGACCTTGAAAGAAGAATTACCTGTAAATGAAAGGCAAAGAAACGTTGAAATTTTGTATCAATAAATGCTTCTTCATTGTTTAAAATGTGACGGGAATTGGAAGAGATTTAACTTTCTCAAGCCTACATACGTTGGAACTGGCTTTAAAGAAGTGAAATTCAACTATATACAAAGTATAAAAGAACAAACAATAACAGCTATATAAACTGTAGTATAGAAAGGGAGTTAACAATGTAAAAATTTAAAATTGATGTTCTACGCTTAATGTTTCTGTTATTTATAAAAAAAAATTGTATATCTAGTTTCTTATTTAAATGATCCCTAAATTAATAAAAAAATAACGTGGAAATTAGCACCATAAAGTAGGTTGCAAATATACAGATTTATTGGTTGTAATGTATGCAGATCGCTAGACAAAGAAACGTGATTGTTTTTATATCAATAAATGGCATTTATGCATATGTCTACTAAAAATTCTTAGCGTTATAGTGGTCTTTCATTGTTTAAAGTAATATAAATGGTTGCTTAAAGGTGATGGTAATTTAAAAAATGTATTGATTTCAATAAAATGAAAATTTGACAATTAAGCTTTTAAATTGGCATTTCCCATTCACATTATGATAACGTGCTAGTAATCGTATATAATGCTGCGCTTTCATATAGGTAAAATGTAGGATGTGTTACGTTCAACGAAGTGATGTTCTTTAAAGTTAACATCTATTACTGTCTATTAATTTCATATATAGATAGCCGTTTTTACGTCTTCCGGTGTGGTTTATTTTTGGTAATGGGGTTCTTATAAAAGAGGTTGCCTATGCCTAATTACCCTAAAATGTTATTAGAATTATTATTACATCTCTTTCAATTTCCATTTGTATGTTAGATGGCTGTGTGGCGACAGAACATGCAATTACACAAATGTTGACCTCTAAGTTAAAAATGTTTCCACAGGTTTTTAAATAAGGTATTTTGTTTATGATCTAGAGATATGTATGTAGTTAGGAGGTATAATAAGTTAATACAGATGAAATTTTTCCAGGACGATATTTTTATTAATATAAGCGTATTTTTTACACACATAATTTCTTTACTAAACACAAAATAGAACTCTCTCTATTTATACTCGGAGTATGTCTAAAATTATCTAACTTAATTCTAATTGCTTGTAAACACACACACACACACACACACACACACACACACACACACACACACACACACACACACACACACACACACACACACAGACACACACACGCGCGCGCGTTTCTTTGACCTTATGCTGATATCACCTTATTACGTCAACCGCAGGCATGTTTATAATCACTTATCGTGATCTGTTTCACGGGTAGAATGGTAGCAGATGTGATAAATAAGAGTTTCATATTTTACGAGTAGTTAAAGTTACTTATTTCAATAAAAAGCAAAAATAAAAATCTATATTATCCTATGGGCACCAAAGGCACACCAGGACAGTAACTAAAGGATAAGTTGAAGGTATCCTACCTGTATGATTACGTTAGTTGAATGATATATTAATAATAAGTTGATAAGAATGAAAATATTCATAAGCTTGAAAGCAACTTATCATTACTAAAGTATTATCTCCTGAGACTCAGGCGGTTAAAGAACTCTTCAGAAAAGACGGGTACTGGAATTGTCAACAAAAAACGTATACACAAATTAGGTTGGTACTCCCTAGAGTCATGTTTTAATGACAAGTTACTTACAGGAATTATAGTTAATATAGAAAACATCAAGGATCATTTAATTTTTTTTACAAAATGCGTATAATGGTTTTGCGCGTAAGCATTGGGTAAACCAAAGATTTTCTTGAATTCGGAATGCGTAATGATACAAATGAAACTCAATGGTGTAAGGTTAAATTAATTTAATGGATGTGTGATGTGCATGTGTAAGTGTTATTGGGTTTTCTTTAGTAATAGTTTTTTAATATAAAGAAAATATGTTATATTCAGCTGAATGATGTAAAAAAAATTGAGAAATTAAATACCCTCCCCATTAATTTGTATTGTATTCGGGGAAAATTATATTACCATTTGTAAAGCTAATAATTAGAAAATTCACTTCAAACACATGATTATCATAAAAATTGCAATTAACATAAAATTAAAAGTAAGATTTTGAAAACTGAACGATATGCACTGTTAATTAAATTTAACGGAATGATGTAACACCAGAATCGTAGTAGAAGGAAAAGCAAGGGTCTGCAAGACATGAAAGTATTGCGTTGTTCTCGATGAAATGTATTCCTATACACAAGGCCAATTAAACAAATTCACAATAAAGCCATTTCTATAGTACTCTTTTAATGTAAATAAAAAACTTTCTGTAGGCTTTAATTAAAAGAAAATTACCATCACCTGTATGAAAGCAAACCTTTCATATTACTTTAAACAATGAAAAACCACTATAACGCTTTACTAATAAAAGAATGTTTAGTAGACATACGCATAAATGCCATTTAGTGATATAAAAACAATCACGTTTCTTTGTCTAGCGATCTGCATACATTAAAACCAATAAATCTTTATATTTGCAACCTACCTTATGGTGCTAATTTCTACATTATTTTTTATTAACTTAGGGATCATTTAAGTAAAAAACTAGATATAAATTTTTTTTTATAAATGTTATTTAATTAACAGAAACATTAGGCGTAGAACATAAATTTTAAATCTATACATTATTAACTCCCTTTCCATACTGCAATTCATATAGCTGTCATTGTTTGTTCTTTTATACTTTGTATATAGTTGAATTTCACTTCTTTAAAGCCAGTTTCAACGTATGTAGGCTTGGGAAAGTTAAATCTCTTCCAATTCCCGTAACACTTTAAACAATGCAGGAGCATTGTATTTTTTCATTATAACGCTTCAATCATGAACGAAATTTTAGAGTTAGCATAAGTGCCATTTATTGATATAAAATTTCAATCACGCTTCTTTGCCTTTCATTTACAGGTAAATTAGATACTTTCAAGGTCTAGCTACCTGCATACATCAGAAACCAGCAAATCTGTAACTAAATCGAATTTTTATTAATTTAGGGATCATTTAATATGAAACTAGGTTTACAACACTTTTACGTAAACAAATAGGTTTTTATGTTTTAGTACATCCAATTTAAATCTCTTCCAATTCCCGTAACACTTTCTACAAAGCTAAGGCATTGTTCTTTTCCAATAAATCCGTATACTCTTCTTTTATACGTTGTATATAGTTGAATTTCGCTACTTAAAGCCACTTCCAATGTATGTAGGCTTGGGAAACGGGTTCTATTTTCCTATGGGGGATTACATTAGTTGTTTTAATCAGACCATGTATTGGTTTTAGCTTAAGAATGCAAGGGGGCAGTACAAACGTTTAATCCTGCAAATGTACTAAATTCATACGAAACCTTGATGTATTTCTGAGAAAAAAGGTACACATCCTGAAAATCGTTACATAAAATTTCCTAGAACTAATTCCTATCAAATCTTATTTCCTAGTTCAGTGTTTCGACAGCTTGAAGTACATAATATGTATTACCTTCGCATCTGGAGGAAGAAGGTTAATATTGGATAAAGTCCTGGAACGGTAGTATTCTGTACTAATATAAACCTAATGACTAGACGTTTGCCAAAAAGTTCCCGCACCGTTTAACTTTGATGGGTTGGAGAAGAGAACACCGAAAACAAGTACTACGGAAGATTTTTGAAGTTATTCTACTGTCTACGTGTCTTTAATTTAAATGAACACCATACTTACAGCACTTAAAGTCTTTATTTTTTAATCATACAATACCTTTCTTTAAACATAATACATGTTACATTTATTTTTTGCACACTCTTTGTATAGTTCTGTAAAATGATTGTAGTTAAAGCATGCTTACAAATGGTTGGGGGCTCGAAAACGAACCAAAACCAGCCTTTTCAAAGCCACCCCTGCACGATAACCCCTGTCGACTTATTCTAGTGTCTATCACTATTGGAAAAGCTACCTTTTACAATACAAATCGAAAATAACCGTGGAAGGTCTAAATGTCCGGTGTGTAACAACACATGACCTTCCAACACACATATTGAAAGAAATGAAATAATTTTAACAACAATAATTAATTTCTTAGCAACCTTTTTTTACCTTCTAATGTACGTATGTATGATATATATATATATATATATATATATATATATATATATATATATATGTATATCTGTGTGTGTGTGTTGTGTGTGTGTGCGTGCGTGCGTGATTGCGTACGTGCATTCGTGTGTATATATTCACAGTACGAGGTTTATACTAAAAGTTCAGCTTTATGGACATTTATCCTCAATTTTGAGTTTCGCTTTATGGTATGTGTAAGGGGTTTGAAGTTAAACTCAGCTGTATTACGTTTCATCACAACCTTACCCTTCTCCGTTGTGGTTGGTCAGCAATCTTATAAGCACTACGCAACGCTAGCGCGGTTTGATCGTATAGCAATGTCTTCCGAGTTTTCCTTCTGATCATGAGAAAAATGCACTCGTGTTATTGTAAGCCAGGTGATTACAAGTCGTTCATCTTTCTTTTCTTTCAAACTACCTCCCCAAAAACTTTTGAAATTAGCCAAATTTGTATTAAACACATTTATGGAATTACTAAAATCTTGTAATTATAAATTATTATTAATACATAAATTAAAAGTTTACCTCGAGTAAAATTTGAACATACGACCTGTATTTTGCTAGAGTACCGCGCTAACCAACTGCACTATGGATGTAAATTTTGTCTTTGTGTATGTAGAACTGATAGATTCTAAAAATAATGTCACTACAATCAAATTACTTATATTAATGGAATGTGAGCCTGCAATATCGCAAGGATTCACATAAACCAAAGCAACTTGACTAATATTAAATTATTGTAAGTTTTGTTATGAACGAATAATTTCGAAAGTAACTTTGTAATTAAAAAATTAATTTAATAATAATTTTTAATTACAAATTTACTTTTGAACTTATTCGTTCATAACAAAACTTATAATAATTTACTAAAATCTTGTTCAAAATTCATAACCTGAACGCATGAAACAAATATTTGTATCAAATTTTACTACAGGCTGCTTTTCCATCCAGATTAATTATTACTAATGTATTTTGGTTAGCGTAATTTATCAACATTTTTAAGTGTACAATGTCACACACATATTTATCGGTCACGCTATATCTTTGGTGAGGCAGAATAAACTCGGAACCGCTAGATAGTCGTACAGATGGAACCTTTAAAAACATTTTGTAATAGGACTTAGACATTTATTTTGCTGTATTTTACTGCAATGATTTACAGTAAGGTTTGATTGAATACACATAATAATTTCATCCTAAGTAATACCCCTATAGTACGTCATTGACTCTTGTATATCATTCGTATGAGATATTTACTAATTTATTATTTTCTATTTTGTAGGAATCAATAATTATTTAACTCATTGTTGTATACCTTTATTTAACTATTTCGAAATTAAAATTAACCTAATGACATAATTATATAAATTCTACTGATGAGTACATAATTTATTAGTAGGGCTGTCACCTGTTGCCTTGGTGACATCGAAACAGGTTAGTGTAAGTTACTTTCAATTCACCTGCTGATTGCTGAAATTTCAAAGTTGTATTAACCAATTATATAACATCATTATACTGTCTCTTTGCACAAGTTTAAATATTCCACTAAATATAGTTGTTTCTGTTTGGTTATTCAGGCCAGTTGTACTTTATCTAAAATACTGAAGTTTGGTTAAATGATCCAATTCCATGTAAAAAAATTTACTTATGTATTCTGTATTCATATATGTGTAGAATTTATATTTAATCACTGGTGGAAATTGTTGAACTATTTGTTCGTTTTAACTGTTAGTGCACATTTATGTAAAATGACACTGGCTCATGTATTTCTAACTTTGCAGACTGTTTTCCGTGACTCAATTTCTCCCATCGTTTTAGATTCTTTTATAAAGAACTTAAATGCCAATTCCATTTTGTACCTGTATAAGTGTTTATCTTTCATTATGGTGGACACTTTGTGCCACGAGCATATGTTTTTTTTCTTATGTATTTAACTAGACAGTTTCACATGAAGATCGCTTCGTTTGAAGTAAAATTACTAACCCTTCAGTACCTATACTCTTGAGCGTTGAGTAAACAATAAACTTTACAGCTTAAGAGAGTACAATGAATGATCGCAAATTACGGCTTAGCGCTTTATTTGGCGTGCACACTCGTACTTTGTATCTATTTGGTTCTAACACACAATATTTTGAAATAGAGAGAATGCTACATTATCGTCGCTGCGGGTGGTGAACTAAGACGGACACTATACGTTTAAAGCATTTGTATTTGTGTCAGGTGTGTTAGAAGGAAATAGTAATATTTGTTTTAGTCGTCTCTTTAAAGACTAAATTGGCTGCTGTAATGCTTTGACAGTGGTATTCAAAAGTTTATTTCGCGTGTTTGTAACTAACAATATGTTACATTCCTTCAATTTATAAAAAAAATTAAAACGTAATTGAAAATATAGTAATATAATTTATTCTTATAAACAAAATTACCTTATAATGAACTACTTTCTAAATAAGTACATTAAAAAAATTAGGGTCATTAATATATCATTATTTAACACAATGTAGCAAAGTCTACAAATATGTATGCAAATAATTTAATTTTGTTCAAATCATTTATAATTTTAAATTTCAATATTTTTGCAATAAACAAACACTACAAGTAATAACTGTAAATTATCATGTAGTTTACTATGCAGTTTTAATTAGAAGAATGTAATATTTACATAAAAAAAGCTTTTTTGCAATTAAAGTAGGTGAAATGAACAAAAATGATCTAATTTACAACTTAGTGTGTAACACTGTGTTCTTAATAATAACAAGATTTTATTAAGAATTAAAAAAGAAGTGTACGTAAACTTAAAATTAAAACATTACCTATCACTGTCATCTGAAGTATCGCCATTAATACAAATTACCAATGGTTCTACTGTTATATCTAACACCTTTTCACGTGACCACCATTGAGATATAATTTTTTCTGTATGTGTAATAGTTTTTTCCACACTTCCCCATCACATTGTTTCAAACCCTCCTCCCACATTTGTAATACATCGGCATCAGAATAACCTTGTCTACCCATGTGCTTATCATAATATCATTTGCAGATACCCTAAATATTCCCAAAAGCATTAAATTGGTAATGATACGGAGGTTGTCTAAGCACGAAATGACCAGATTCATTAATCATGTCATATATAACGTGCCGCTTCAGTTGTTTAGCAAGGTTTAGCAAATCTACCTTTAAATCCATGTCAGCAAAATGAATTTTTTTTTGTTGTTAACCAGTTTCGCAACTCTTCCTTTTTCCATGTACACGAAGGCGTTTTCTCTATAAGCCGAGAATGATATGATGCATTGTCCAAAGTAATTAATGACGGTTCCTGTAGATTAGGCAACAGTTGATGTTTCAATCACTTATCAAAAGTTACAGCGTCCATATTGTCGTGGTAATCACTAGATTTTGATTTCCCGCAAAGACTAAACTACAGTTTTTAATAAAACCATATTCATTACCAGCGTATAAAATGATAAATCTTTTCCCACTACTTGAACACTCCCCATTTTTTACACTTTTTGGTGTGTCGTCTTGCCAATATGTCTTCTGTGCTCCCCAAGAAAAGATCCACGTTTCGTCTATAAATACCATCTGAAGTGGTGAAGCCGATTGCATATTTTCATGGTATTTTTTTAGGAACTGCACCAGTGCTGACGCCACATTTGATTTTTCAAAAAGTGCTCTACGATTACAGTCTTGTTTATATTTAAATCCTACACTATGTAAAATCTTACTTGTAGTTGGTCTGGATGCTGTCAGTAACACTTTTTCTTGTAACATATTACTAATTGTCTCCAATGTAACTACTTTCTTTTGGGAATACACGTCATAAATTATGTCTCTTATGGTATGTTTTAGCCATTCTTGTATATCATCACTTTTACACTTAGTTCGTGGTTTTATGATAGTGTTTGGCAATGAAATGTTGTGTTTTTACTCTAGACGATTTTGTGTAACGTATTGAGATCAATTTTTAAAGCTTCTGCGTTCTTTTGTTCACTGCGTCAAGATTACACGGAGGACCAACATTACCTATCCTTTTCGCGACAAAAATACTCATACACATTAATGTATGCCTTAATCATGGCAACGTTCGTTTAAAAACTTTCCTGGCATTTTACGGTTGTTACAACAATAGTATACAAACAGTACTAACGCAAATTTAAAATCTGTAGACATTACTCCATTGTGTAAAATAATGATATATTAATGACATTCTTTAATGCGCTTATTTAAAAAGTAGTTAATTATTAGGTAATTTTGTAGTTGAAGAATATCACGAAAGTTATTTACCATGTTATATTTAATTTAATAACATAATTGAATTCCAATTACGTTTACAAAAATAAATTATATTATTATATTTTCAATTACGTTTTAATTTTTTTTTATAAATTGAAGGAATATAACATATTTCAGTAGTTGTTAGTTACAAACACGCGAAATAAACTTTTGAATAGCACTGTCAAAGGATTAAAACAGACAATTTAGTCTTTAAAGAGACGCCTAAAACAAATATTACTATTTCCTTCTAACACACCTGACACAAATACAAATGCTTTAAACGTATAGTGTCCGTCTTAGTTCACCACCCGCAGCGATGATGATGTAGCATTCCATTCTCTATGGTTCAAAATATTGTGTATTAAAACGAAATAGATACAAACTACGAGTGTGCACCCCAAATAAAGCGCTAAGCCGAAATTCGCAGTCATTCATTTTACGGACTATAGTGGAATGATTCTTCTGTGTTACTGCTTTCTGAAGAATTCGAACTTTCGGTAATTTAACTACTTTAGTATCTCGTTTTCTAAATAAGTATTCATGGTAGTCCTTGGTTTTAGTTGATGTGTAAAATCTCCAGTTTACGTTCATTTGCTTGTTAGCCAGTAAAGCAATAATTTGGGTAATTATTATAAGTTTTTGTTATGAACGAATAAGTTCAAAGGTAAATATGTAATTAATAATTAATACTTATATTTAGAATTTACATCAGTTCTACATACATAAAGACAAAATTTACATCGATTGGGGCTTGAACCTTGGTGGCGCAGTTGGTTAGCGCGGTACTCTAGCAAAGTACAGGTCGTAGGTTCGAATCCTACTCGAGGTAAACTTTTTATTTATGTATTTAATACAATTAATAATAATTTTTAATTAAATAATTTGGGTAACTTAAAATTTGATTCCTTCCTATATATTCAATTTATTGCTTGGTTTATTTGTGTCTTAACATATGTGCTAATTAATGTTTTGTTTTTCAGCTCCCCTCACTCTAACCTTTTTTTTGTATTTTTAAGGTTGTATTTTAGAAAGCGCTACTAAAAATTATTTAAATCAAAAACCAAATTGTAATTCCACTATGACGTATAAAATGTGGAGACGAATTTTCCCACATACATTTCGGTATTGCAATTATTTTCTTTTTAAAATTATTAGTGTTAATTGACAGATGTATTGTGATGGTTTTCTGACAATATAATGCTTTATACATAACGATAATAATTAATAGTTATTTTCGTAACTAGTGCGCTGTTTACACATTTCTTGGTATGAGGCCATTATCTTTTACCCGAGGCGTAGCCGAGGGATAAAATATAGGGCCGAGCACCAAAAATGTGACAGCACACGTGTTGCGAACAAATTTTTTTGTAATCGTTTACATAAAATTAGAAAAAAATTAAATTTTCAAATATTTGATGACAAATGTCAAATTAAATACATAAACAAGAAAGTTTATATATTTAGTTATGTACCACTTTATTGTTTATGTATTAAAAGTAACGATTACAAAAAGAATTTAGAAATTCCCGTTTTTGTGTAATTCATTTTAAATGTAGATTTGGAATATATTGTAGTCGTTATATGTGTTGATGTATTAAACACAAATTCACTAAAACGATTCCAAGGCGGTAAATATAATATTGCTAATTTTAACATTACCTTAATTAATTAACTAGTATTAGTTAAAACTTGATTTTATGATCAAACTTTCTTAACTATTGTTAATAAACGTATAATTTCGTATATCACAACGTAATCTGTTCAAAGTTCAAAGTTTTGTTGAATACTATAGTATTAATCTTAAAAGTTACAACAAATTGTAGCGAATTCTAAATGTATTAGAATCAATTTGATTTTTATTTAATTAAAATGAATGTTCACCTAAAATGCGTTTTTTATGTTTCTTTCTCAATTAAGTGTAAACTATACAGGGTGACCCATTAGTGTGTGGAAGTGCAATAAATTACTTAGGCTCAAATGCTGCCAAATAAACGTTATCAGTGGTAAGCAACTAAACTTATTTGGTAGGTACGAAGGTAAAGGATGGCTGAAATGTCTAAACATAGTAGAAGATCCGTTTGGGGTTCGGGGTGTTTTTTGGTTAAGCATTAATTCAGAAGATTTCAACTAGCAAAAACTTCATTTTTTTAAATGGAACACCCAGTATATTATTTTACCATCTTGTAAAACTATTTTATCCCTTCGAATTATGTCTGTATAATGTACTCTCTAAAATTGATTGTTTTTAAGAAAATTGCATTTTTAGTTTATGATTTAAAAATATTCATGTTTTTAACAAGCAAGCTCTGAATGTGACATTTAGAATACTTCTACTTTCGATAATTTTTTGTGACAAAATCAAACCAGTAATTTTCTACCTTTAAAAAATGTAATAAAATAAATAGGGTATCTACAAAACTCAAAATAAACAAATTAAACTAAATAACCAACAAGAAATAAGAAAGAACTAAAACGTTAGATAACTATTTTATTAAATGTTCAAAATGACCGCCATTTACTTCCATACAATAATGTATGCGATCTTCAAAAGTTCTACTAGCATGATGTAACGTATCGACATCAGCAGTTCGGAAAACCTCTCTAATTCTATTCTTCATGTCTTCCTTAGTAGTCGCGGGTGTTTTGTATACTTGTTCTTTGACATAACCCCACCAAAAAAAATCCATTTTTGTAAGTTTTGGTGAATGAGGTGACCATTTATGGGGTCCTCCTCTACCCACGGCAGTTTTACGTATTTACAATAGTCGGCGGTGCTAGTGTTAAATTAATTATCTTAATGTAAATTTAAACATTCGCATTCATTAACAATAATTAACTTTTTCAACCTTAGCCCGTCGATAGAAATCATTTTTATATTGTGATGCGTGAATCCCCACCGAAGTACCACCTCGATTATGTTGCCCAATTACTTTACTTTTTCTTACTTTTACTTCCTAACTTCAAACTTCATCCAACTTTCCTGACTTCCGCCTTCCAACTTAGTTGGAAGCAGAAGCCGTTATTTCTACTCGACGACCTATTCAGGGGTGGCTTGTAATTCCTTCTGATCATAATCGTCAGACCAATCTTCGTTAGAATACTTCCTTCTGCCTTGGCAAATTGTTAATCAATTCCGCCTGCAAAACACTACCATAGTTGTACACTATCCATTTACTCAGGCGTATGCCCAGCGTAAAATACACACAAAATCCTATGCTTTGCATTTAGATTGGTGCTTGAAAAGTATCGATAATTTCTATGGGACTGTGCTCAAGGTGAAACTTCTGAGGAGATACTTTCCAACCTCAGTGTATCATGTTCATTCTAGTACTTTATCATTAACAAAAGGGTGTACTCATCTTTGGTCAATTAACCCACCCTTACGCCACGTATAAAACATATTCCTAAACAAGACTAATACCAACAGCGCATAATAATTTTCAGAAAGTCCTGCTCCCGTAAAGAGAATCTCGTTAAATATAAATATTCCCGTGGACTTAAGGAAAACTCGAATTTCATCCGTTTAACACTAAAAATTATATTTTTGTGTCCTGATAAATATTTAAACCCCGATTTAATGCCCGTTACATACGAATCTTTTCGTTTGCAGAATACTCAATAAAGTATAAAAAACCCGTTTCCGTCAAGAGAAAAAAACTGCAATAATTTAAACTAATCTCGGTAAGTTCCGAAACATTAGTATTTCGTTATCCATTTGGTGGCCAAATTTTTGGTCACCACTAAAAATATTGTTGCATAAGTACCGACCCACCTTGACTTTATATAAAATCACGCCTTTTAAAAAGTGATGGATGAAACAACGAGCACTTTTCCCTTTGTTTAAGTTGCTTATAGTTCATAACATTGAGATTTCATATTATTTATTCCGTTACGGAATTATAGAAACGTCAGTAAGTTTTAAGCAAAAGTCCGTAAAAAATTACTTATAAAATTGAGGTAGAATTTGTTGACTTACTAACACAGTTCGTTGTTATCGAGAATAAAACGTCAATGTCCCCATAAAACCACGATGATTGTTATGAGACACCTTTATTGTATTTTTTTAGAATAATTCTTATATTAATTTATTCGTAAATACCAGATGTCACTTAGGCTTTTATGTTAATTTAAAGCCTTTTGAAAATAAAGAAGGGTTTTCTAAAAAAATTTGATTTCTTAAACCTACCTTGTGTAAATAATCAATTAGCTAATTACAAAAACAGCTTTGTAACTCATTTTTATTACTAATCCTCACGTACACCGAAACTAAACACCGCCGCTATCCCGAGGAACTGCCGGTTCGCAGAAATAAATATCCGGTAATGGAGGCCAACCACAGGTAGCGATCACAAGGAAACCTTGTTTTTGTTCTTGGTTTTGTTAGATTTTATTTTTTCGATATTTTTTGATATGAAGTATTTATTTTATTTTAGTGGTATTAAGATACCATGTTTTAAAAATATAACATAAATAGGAAATATATACATGTTAAAACGATTTAGTGCATTTCTCTAAATTACAGGTGATTAAATAATTATACGAACCATACTCCACCCTAATTGAGTTATACTCGGGACAGTTTAAATCAAGTTGTAGTAGCTAAGGATCTACTATACAAGTTTAATTTAACGTTAACAAAATTCCGTGTTACTTCGTGTCCACTAGAAAGGGTCGAGTATTACTACGTTAGAAACGTATGTGTTTTCAAATCTACCATAGGTTGACTATTTTCTGTCAGCATCATCAATATATTTTACAAATTTCAATAAAGCAAGCACTATCCACATTCTTCTACAAGCATTCTAGTTCCTGTCTTCTCACACTTACAATATGAGAAAATTTAAGGTGTCCGTTCATAGGCACCTTTAGTCAGTCGAACGTCCACCTACATATCCTCTTAAGGGTTTACGTAATCTTCAAAACTGGATTAGTACTTCCCCAATCAAGCAGGCGTTGATTGATATTGCTGTTTCAGCTGTAAGGTGTAGGATTGTAGATGGATAAGTATTACGACTAGACTGATATGAAATACAACGAAAGTGTCTTAAAGCAATAGATCGGGTTAGTTATTGAACAAATGAGATCATCTTATGGCACGTCCGCGTTAATGTGAACTTCTTTTCATAAAAATCCATCAACTATGCACGTATTCAAAAACAAGAAGAAAACTGAAAACTCAATTGATGAGCGTATCAGTTAACGAAAACGAGGTGAGTTATGACAAACCTAGTCGAATGTTTTGAAATATCTAAACCGGCTACAACTGTTTCACTGGACCTTTCTAATGTATTGCTTCAAACTTGGGTCACATATGAAAGATCACCTCTGTCTATAACGATAAGATCATTATGAAGTTAGTTACATTCAAGAAAGAAAGCGATGATAATTGGTCGTTAACTAGAGAGATCACTCTTTTCGCCTTTTTGGGGAGCAACTTTCATGAAGAAAGAAGTTCACTAGAAGACATAGAGATTGAATAGAGGTTAGATAGGACTGGGGAACACTTCCTTAAGACAATAGCTGAGATACAATCCAGCCGGTAGTTGCTGCAAAAAGTGAGAATGAGAAAAAACTATTGCATGAGGTGTACATATTAAGTCACAAAGAAGCCAAGGAGGCAGTGAGAATAAGTAAAGAGGAAGTGATGGCTGTGGAAGGAGAGAAAATGCAGGAGAATTTAGAAACAATGGTGAATGAAACTGAGAAGGATATTGGGATAAATCGGTAAAAGAGCAGGCGTAAATGAAATGCTGAGGTATGAAGGTGTAAAGCTTATACGAAGATTGTGTGAATTATTCAATGTATGCCTTACGTGTGAAAAAGTGCCGAGGGAATACTAATTGATAGAGTACGAGAAACTACACAAACTAGGATTTGGGATATGTAGGGTGACTTCACGCGAGGGAGAGGATGTATTGATCGGATGGTTTCTCTCCAGCAGGTGATCGAAAAGTGTTTAAGTGTAAAAACGAAGCTGTACTGTGCGTTTGTCTGGAGAAAGCATACCACAGAGTGAATAGGGAGAAGCTGTGGGAAATATTAAATGAACATGGCGTAAATAAAGGTCTAATAAACGGAATAAAGGCAGTATCCAACGGTAGCCGGGCACGTGTTAGGGTGAGAGGAGGTGTGAATAAATACTTTAATATTGAGCAAGGAGTACGATAAGGCTGTGTGATGTCACCGTGGTTGTTCCATGAATGCATGGATAAATGTGTTAGGTAAGCATGTACCGATACAAATGGTGTAATGGTTGGTGACGTAAATGTACGAGTTCCGGTGTATACAGATGAGACAGTTTTATTAAGTGACAGTGCGGATGAGCTACAAATTGCTCTGAGGAAGTTGGATACAGTCTCTGAGAGCATGAACCTAAAGGTAAAATGGAATTACAGCTTCTATCAGTGATAAAGATTAATAAATTTTAGCATACTGATTCATTTTAATGACATTTAAACGTGTCCACTGAAATTAAGTGCATCACATAATTTTGTGATAATATTTTGAAGTTTCGCCCGGTTGGTTATTTCAAATTAATGTATGATTTTGATTTGTTCATATTTATTCTAGGTATTTTTTTCCAATCTACATCTACAGGGAACCGCCATAAAGTTGGACAAACATGGGAAAAATTTTTATTATTAAAATTTCTGAAAAAATCTATTGGCGGTTCATTTCTGCATGTCTGACAACTAAAAAATTCATTGTGACATTTGTCACGTGACCATAGATTTGGCGGGAATTTTGAAAAATGTTAACTGTGATGCCGCAAAATGGGTCAAATTGACAAGATATCGAAAAATTGTGTTAAGAAAATGTATTTACAATGTAACAAATACCAGATATACCAATTTTCAACCAAATCATAAAAAAAAAATACCATTTATTCCCCTTTGCTTTTATTACGAAACATCATAAACTCTTGTTTTATCTGGAAATAGTTTTAATAACATAAATTACATAATTTTAGGTATTTTAAACTATGAGGTGCACTTTAAAGAGCAATAATTTTCATCCTTATAAGCCGAAATATTTGATTTTTCCAAAGCCAACTTTAATTACAAATATTAGTTCGTTTACATTTTATTTACCTGTTAAAAATATTAGATCAGCTCATGCGCTTCAATATACAGGGCATGAACACAACCACTGATGAGGATAAATCGTATTTTCTATATTTTCCTCTCACAAATTGTCTATTTTACAAATATTTTATTGTTGGACCTAAAATGATGTAATTTATGTTATTAAAACTATTTCCACGTAAAACAAGGTGTTATGGTGTTTCGTAATAAAAGTAGAGGGGAATAAGTGGTATTTTTTATTTTTTTTCTGATTTGATTGAAAATTGGTATATTTGTTGCATTCTAAATACATTTTCTTAATACAATTTTTCGATAACTTGTCAATTTGACCCATTCGACATCACGGTTAACATTTTTCAAAGTTCCCGCCAAATCAATGCTCAAGTTACAAATATCACAATGGATTTTTTTGGATGTCAGACATGCAGACACGAACCACCAATAGAGTTTTTCAGAAATCAATAATAAAAATTTTTCCCATATGTGTCCAACTTTATGGCGGTCCCAGCATGTAAAAAGTTTTTCAATAAGCGAGTCTTGATTATATGAAAATGTAAACTTTCACTATTATTACACATAATAAAATACTTACCTTTTTTAGGTTTTTTATTGTGTATGTTAAATTATGTAATCTAAACGTTTCGATAACACTTACAGTTATCTTCGTTTATGTTTTCAATTTTGACAAAATTGTTTCAACCTCTCCAATAATTTTACTACATATTACTACGACGAAGATAACTGTTAATTGTTATCGAAACGTTTAGATTGTATAATTTAACATACACCATTAAAAATCCAAAGAGATAAGGATTTTATTAAGAGAATCTTGACTTTGAATAAAAATATTAACAGTTTGTCAGCACGGAAGGATGATAAAGCTTGTCTGAATTTTTTCATAAATTAGTAAAATGATTATTCTGCAACGTGCGCAATGCAGAAACGTATTGTTACAATATGTTATGAGAATAGGTGTTCGCTATCGCCAAATCGACTAATTACCTCATTTTACGATGCTTGACAAAGTTTTAACTGTCAAACTGGTTAGATTATGAAAGAAATTCAGCACAAACAGATGCATATTTAAAAATATAGAAATACCAACCAATTTAAAATTACAAATTAATAATAAACTCTGCAATTTTTTTATTTGACGCGTCATTTGGTTGACCAAAATTCTTAAGCAGAATTTAACTGTTCGTTAAAATTCGTTCAATATCTGGATAACGATCAAGCTTACAGCAAAATATGTAGATAATTTTTTAAGATAATTAAATTTTACATAACTTTCCTTTATAAAATTTCTTGATGTAGAACCAAACCATCCTTAAAGATTAATTAAATAGAATTAATTAAATTTAAAAGCGTAAACTGTATCTATGATATTTTTGACACTGGAGCGGAGGCTCTGGAATTTATTTTCAAGATGGCACCTAAATGTCTGTTAACGTCTACCTGAGATCAAGGATTAAACACAAAATATTTAATTAATTATTAAGCGGTACAATAATTAATAATATAAAAATAAAGAATAAATAAATCCTTAAAGCATATCAAACGTATTTTACTTAGAAAATAAAGTTTCATTTAATTATACCTTTTACGGATTTGGAATATTTTTAATAAATGTTTTTAGTTTGTATGGCACAAATATAAGATTGACGATTAAGTAAACATCTTCCTGCTGTTTTAAAATAAGGTCAAAATGTCTTTCAACTTGTATACAAAAACAGTTTCTTAAATTTGAATTTATTCCTAAATTTAACGAAAAAAATTTGGGTACATATATTCTTAAAACCTTAAAATTTACAATCTTTGATCCAGAAAAAGTCATTTGGTGATCCGAAAGAAGGAAAGGTTCTTTCCAGTATAGACAACCATCAATTACGAAGTAGGAGAGGAAAATTTGCCGCTCAAATGAGATGAATGCTGTCCTAATACGATCAAACTAAGTCGGGTCGAAATAAGCGTATGATACAATAGGGTTACAAAGACGTTTCCAAGGTGGGTAGTGCATTCTAAACTTATCTTCGATAGATTCAGAACAACAAACTATGGACGGTTTTGGTTTTTGCTGGTGTACGAACCTGCTGGATGGTGTATGTTTGTGTCTGATTACTAATAACATGGTTACAACGTGCAATAGCGTGACGTAGTGTGTAGCTTACTTATCGAATTTGAAACCAGGGCAATGATTAGTGCGCTTTAAGCCAGTACACAGGTCTACATAACTACCAATTTGTAATCTTCTCACTTTGAGGGAGAATTTTTGTCCTTGATCAACAATTCAAAATTGAACTGAAACCGAAAATGTTCGTTTCGGGGCCCCTTGGTCCAAAAAAGTGGTTTTTGAAAAATGTGCGTGCGTGGTTGTGCGTGTGTGCGTGTGTGCGTGTGTGCGTGTGTGCGTGTGTGCGTGTGTGCGTGTGTGCGTGTGTGCGTGTGTGCTGTGTGTGTGTGTGCGTGTGTGCGTGTGTTGGTGTGCGTGTGTGCGTGTGTGTGTGTGCGTGTGTGTGTGTGTCGTGTGTGCGTGTGTGGTGTGTCGTGTGTGCGTGTGTGCGTGTGTGCTGTGTGTGTCGTGTGTGGTGTGTGTGTGTGCGTGTGTGCTGTGTGTTGTGCGTGTGTGCGTGTGGTGTGCTGTGTGCGTGTGTGCGTGTGTGCTGTGTGAGCCTGTGGTCAAACAGTTAATGCTGTAAAGATCTGTGAGCAGTTAAGAATAATAACTGACTATTGATCAAGATACAATCTCGTGTTATCCAGATTACTATAAATACAGAAAACTTTTCTTGCTTTTGGTGTTAATATTTGGTGGCAAAGTCAACTTGAGAAAAAAGAAACCTAAACATTCTAGGAATTTAAATTTTTTTTAAATATGAACAATAGCATTTCTTAACCTATTATCATAGTTATAGCACATAATCTTGTTATCATGATGTATATTTGAAATAATTCAAAACTTTACTTAATCTGTCGTTAATTAAGTTTATTAAAGTCAAAAGTATGTAACGATTAAAATATACCTGAATCAATTTAGGTATATTTATATATTTATATATAAATATATACTATATAGTATATTATTATATATATATTTATATATAATATATTTCATATATATAATTATTATATATATTTAAATATATAAATATAACTGTGTCCAAGATAAGAATGAATAGTATGAGGATTCGAAACCGTAAGAGATGCAGGGACGATTAAATTAGGATAAAGTTTCGCAGTGGAGGGGGCCTATATTATGACATCAAGAAACTAACTAAGTTCCCTTTACTTCCAGAGATATTCTAAAGAAACCGACATTTTGGGATTATGTTTTTATTTTTTTCTGAAGCTATTTGAAGAGGTATAAAAAGTAAACGGCACTTTCTCATTTCCACTTTTCTTGGTCTTTGAAATGGTGTTCACAAATTTTTTGTACATTTCGTTTCCAAGAAACCAACATCAACTTTATTTTTTTATATGGTCGACAAAAAAAGTACACCCTGTATTAGACATATACACGAATGCAAGTTAGTATATATATATACAGGGTGATTAGTCGAAACCATTCATTAGAAGTATTAGGAGTTCCAGCCATGTCTGATTTCTGAAAGTTTGTGTCTGGACTAAGTGATTCGTAGGAAGGAAAATATTTTCATGATGACTACACTACCGGTTATACCGGAAGTATCCATCAACTTTGTTATTTTAAATGGAATCGTACCCTTTTTATGGCATATTCGAATTCTACTCGCCATTTAAGCAGAAATTTTATCAATGTTCCCTACACTTAAATTTAATAGTTTTTGAGTTTTAAATTTTTTTTCGAAAATTATTGGTTGAACACTGACATTTGACAATGCCTACTGGCGCCATTTTTAGTACGAAGCGAGTAATATTGACGTTATGCATGGGGGTATCCTTAAGCTTTACGATGATGCTTCCGGTACTGCCGAATTATCTACAGGGTGTTCAAAATGTGACTTCCATCTTTTGAAAATAGAATCCATAAAAACTTAACTTTTTCAAATGCAATGCCCAATATTTTCTTCCTTTAACGGATGCAGAATACAATTCTGCATTGATTTGTATTAGCATTCCCTATACCTATCTTCAACAGTTTTTCAGTTATTCAGGTATTTCTAAAATCTTGTCCGAAATTTAGAAAAATTAATTCGATTTCTCCACGGCCGAAGCCTACTACAGATGCAGAAACCAATTACATTAATGTAGTTTATCAAAGCAAACAGAACTGTTAGATTTCGTCAACAAATATGATGAGAATAAAAGTAATATGCAAATAATAACTAATAATATTATTGAAAGTAAGAAAAACAATTCAAAATTTTATAAATGTTCTATGTGGCCTCCATTTTGTTGAAGACAACCTAAAAGTCTTGACTGAACTTCTTTCGTGCAAGCTTTTTTGACGTGATGACGATTTAACTGGCGAAATGCCTTAAGCCTAGGTCTACTCTTGTGTGGACTGGAGTGGCGTATACTTGATTCTTGACTTCGCCTCACACGTAGAAGTCGAGTGGAGTTAGATCGGGAGATCGGGGAGGCCACCGCCATGGTCCGTTTCGACCGATCCACTGATCACCAAACATAGTGGTGAGCTCTTGATCAACGTCACGCGTTGAATGTGCAGGAGCTCCGTCATTCGATACCAGCAGTATTGTAAAATATTGAGAGGCAGATTTTCTAAAAATTCAGAGACATCCGTTCTCAGAATCACCAAATATTTTATACTTGTCAAATTTTCATCATAAATTTGAAATGAGACACGACCGTTCATTACAAGACAAAACACGTTAAAACTAAATTTGTTGTGAAAATTTGATTCTCGCTTGAAATGTGGGTTTTCCGACGCCCAATAGTGCCAATTACGTCGATTAACAATTCCTTCTCTGGTAAATTTTGCTTCGTCCGTCTAAATTATTTTTGGTAAAAACAGCGGGTCTTCCTGAATTCTGATTAACATTTGCTCACAAAATTCCACTCGCTTGAAATTATCGCCTGGATGAAGTACTTGAACCAAGGTAAACGAATAATCATGCATTTTATGCTTCTTTAAGATATATTGTATGGAATAGTAAGACAGGCCCAAATCTTCTGCAGCAGATCGTATCGAGCCGTGGGGATAGTTATTAAAATATGCTAGGACATTAACTTCATTAGCTTCTTCGCGAGTAATAGACTTTGATCGTGTTCTGGCAGCTTTCTCTGTTCCATACCGTAAAAAGTTTGACTCTATTCGCTTAAATTTGTGCTTGTTCATTGGTGTTAAATGAGGATATCGGTCATTAAACAAACGGCAAGTTCTGCTAATAATCTTATCACATTCTCCATGAATATAAAATAAGTTCAAAATATCCCTGTGTGAAAACTTCCCATTTTCCATTTCGATGAAGCGAACACAGAAACACAACAAAAGGTATTGACAGTTACTAACAACAAACTTAGCTGTGGTTTCCATGGCTATCCATGGAAAAATCAGGTAAATCGTTTTGAATTTCAGAAGATATGAACAAATACCTCAATATGAGAAAAACTATCGAAGATAGGTATAGGGAATGCTAATACAAATCAATGCAGAATTTTATTCTGCATCAGTTAAAGGAAGAAAATATTGGGCATTGTATTTGAAAAAGTTAAGTTTTTATGGTTTTTATTTTCAAAAGATGGAAGTCACATTTTGAACACCCTGTAGATAATTTGGCAGTACCGGAAGCATCAGCGTAAAGCTTAAGGATACCCCTATGCATAACATCAATATTACTTGCTTCGTACTAAAAATGGCGCCAGTAGGCATTGTCAATTGTCATAGTGTTCAACCAATAATTTTCGAAAAAAAATTTAAATCTCCAAAACTATTAAATTTAAGTATAGGGAACATTGATAAAATTTCTACTTAAATGGCGAGTACAATTCGAATATGCCATAAAAAGGGTACGATTCCATTTAAAATAACAAAGTTGATGGCTACTTCCGGTATAACCGGAAGTGTAGTCATCATGAAAATATTTTCCTTAAATAGAATATGAATCACTTAGTCCAGATACAAACTTTCAGAAATCAGCCATGGCTGGAACTCCTAATACTTCTAATGAATGGTTTCGACCAATCACCCTGTATATATATATATATATATATATATATATATATATATATATACACTATATATATATATATATATATATATATATATATATATATATATATATATATATATATATATATATATATATATATATGTGTCAAAGATAAGAATGAAGAGAGTAAGGATGTCGGAAACCGTAAGAGATGCAGGGATGATTTTGTCATCACCAATCCAGCGATAATGCGACACAATATGCTTTCGCATAATCTTATGCAAAAAAGGCATTTTAATATATTTTGAACTTTATTGCTATGTCGTATGTCTTGGAATTCATGACAACGGACAAACCAAGACGAAGTTTCACACAAAGTTATTCTAGTTATCAGGCATCAATTGCCTGGATCAACAGATAGCCAGAAAAATAACATATTAAAAACATGGCTTACTATTACATTAAATGTTCAAATAAATTACCCCACTTTCTAGGCATACATATGCCCAACTGTAGCGTCTAACACCCCACTTAACATTTCAGGAGTAATTTTATTAAAAGCTACTTGAACTGACTGAAGTAAGTGTTCCTCGATTTCAAAACATTCTTTAAATACCCCACAAAAAGAAGTCGGAAGGCGTCAAGTCCGGTGACCTTGCAGGCCAGGATGTTTCACTGTAAGTACTAATAAGTTTCGTTGGAAATCGCTCAGACAAATATTGTTGAGTACCTCTGGAGTTATGTGCTGGTGCACCGTCTTGCTGAAACCAGCACTCATGTACAGCAGCTAATGTTACATCATCTAATGCATCTTCCAATTCGTTTCGTATAAGGTCCATGTAACGTTCTGAATTCAGGGTATGCTGGTAGATAAAGGGGTCTATTGTACGTGTACCAAAAACCTCACACCAGTTGTCTATCCAAATAAATTTAAAGAGAAAATTAACGTTGTCCTCGCACATCCTGATATACCACTCGCAATAATGACTACGTCGTACATCATCACCTGACCTGAGTTCTTGAAATATTCGAAATTTGTAAGACTTAAAGTGGTTCTTTCTTAAAATATAATGAACTGTAGATTTCGCTACACTGGTCTGGTTTTCGATTTTGCTGGCTGTGATTCTGGATTTTCAACAATTGATTGCCAAACTTGATATTGCTTTTCAGCCCTTGAATTTTTTTCCCAGATCACAGGTTTTTTCAATGAACCGTATGCTTTTAGATAAGACACTAAACGTCTAAATATGGACTTGCCTGGTTGTTTCGGTTCTGGGTACTTGCTGAAATACATGCGTTCGGCTTCCACACAACTTCTCTGGCATAATATGTAACAGGACAGCATATCAAACATATCTTCATTTGTAAAAATTCCGTTTACCATTGTAAACAATAATAAACGACTTTAAAGAAGTGGATCAAACGTGATACAACTGATTATTTCAATGAAATGGATTCTGTCAGATTTGACAATCGTCTTAATTTTTCGGTTGCCATGAATTCTAAGACATATTACACAGCAATAAAGTTCTACATTTATTAAACGTCTTTTTTGCATAAAATCATGCGAAAGCATGTTTTGTCGCATATCGCTGGATTCGTGATGGTAGATGTCGTCTAATACAGAGTGTAATTTTTTTGTCGACCACGTAAAAAAATAAAGTTGATGTTGGTTTCTTGGAAAGGAAAGGTTGTACACAAAAAATCTGTGAACGCCATTATGAAGACCAAGAAAAGTGCCAGTGAGAAAGTGCCATTGATTTGTTTATATTTCTTCAAATAGCTTCAGAAAAAAATAAAAAACATAATCTCAAAATTTCGGTTTCTTTCGAGTATCTCTTAAAGTAAGGTGAACTTAGTTTCTTGATGTCATAATATGGGGCCCCTCCAATGCGCAACTTTATCCTAATTTAATCGTCCCTGTATCTTTTACGGTTTCCGAGATCCTCACGTTCTCCATTCTTATCTTGGACACACGGTATATATATATATATATATATATATATATATATATATATATATATATATATATATATATATATATATATATATATATATATATATATACATATTCTTTGTAGGAAAAGGCATCCGTTACGATTAAAGTAATAGTGACACCCGCTTGTATGTATTGCCAAATATAAAGCCTACAAAAGTGGCATATCTATAAATAACGTTTAAGTGGCACCCTTCCATATGTATGAACATAATCACCTACCAAGGTGACACCCTTCATTGTTGCCACTTCAATGGGTGCCATAAAACAGTTGGCTGTTTATTTTATTATATTTACGATTGATCTGCAGTAAGTACTGTAACACTGTGACACCCTCTTATAAATGAATATATACTTAAATTATTTTAGTGGAAGCTCAACGGTAGGTAATTTTTGAAATAAAGTGACTTGATATTTTTTATTTTATTTAAAACTAGAAAGATGCAGTAAATGCAAGAAAGTATTACTCCTTGGTGTAAACAATATTAAACCAAAGTAAATGTAGAAAAGAACAAAAATTAAATAGGTTCAAAACTAGACCAAAAACTAGATTCAAATTATATTAATCTTTTTAGGCATTGCATTATTATTACATTGCATTGTATTCGTTTAATATAAAGGTTTTCACTCTAATCCATGTAACATTAATAAAATCTTTTTCATACTGAACAATAAAATCTTCAGTTTCTTTTTTCTTTAAAGCTATTTTTCTTCGTATATTATTTTTAAAATAGCTACGCATAATATTTTTTTGCTTCATCGTCCATCTCTGCCTTGATCCTATAAAAAAAATTTAGAAGGTGCATTGAGAATATAAATTTTGTACTTTTTTTTATAGGCTTAGTAACAGCACTGCCAGCCTCATTCATGTCAATGTCAGAATCATTACCTTGTAATTCGTTTCGACCTACCAAATTTCCTAAAACACACTTATTTATATTTTCCGTTCCGTTATTGTTAAAGTTCATACTTTCATGTTCTTGAACTTCAGAATTGTCATTCGTAATAACTGTTTCTTGATCTTCGATGAGATGGTCAGTGAAATTATTTTCAGATACCGTTCCTGTATTGCTCTGTTCTTGAATTTCTGCTATGGAAGTTAATCCAATTAGTGCTGAGTAAAACCAATCTTGGTCTTGTTTTTGCAGAAAGTGCAAAACCAAGATCAAGACCGAGTGCACAAGATATTGCAAGATTCTTGTGCTCTTGTTACTGAGTAATGTTTTAAATAGGTAAATCGCAAAGAAAGTGTTTTGAATTTCCTTTCTCTTCTGAATTATAATTTATGTGAAACATACCTATATTTCCTTCTACCTCTTCTTGGTCAGAATCAAAATCTATATGTTCCATATCTATGTCAATTTCATCTAATGATTTATTTTTAAATTCGCTAGCACTTCCTCTTTCCATTAGTTGAAGGATTTTCGACACTTTAGCAACTTGGTAAATATTCTCTGGTAGCCTGAAAAGTAATCACAAATGTTAGAATAAAATAATAAAATAAGTAAATAAATTTACTTATAAAAGTTTTATGTGTCCTAGTTGTATGTCCCATAAATTTCGCCAATTGATCGACTTCATTTGGTTTTAAACTAAGAACTTGTGTTACAGTTGCAATATGTTTTCTAAGTCTGCAAGAAGTAAGTAACTCGGATGTTTTGCTCACACATGTTTGCATACTTTCTTATGACAGAACAGCCATCCATCCACCTCAAAGATTTTGGATAGGTAAAAAAATAATGGTTTTCAGGTGAAAACCAAGCAGAATTTGATCTTAACTTTGACAGCATAAAAAAATGCTTCTGTAGATTTTTTGGTATTAAAACTGTCACTGGCCTACTACCTTTACCAATTGTAATAATTCGTCTATAGTGCTTGCTTAAAATCAGTTCTTGTTGTGTCAGTGTAGCTAATTCAGACTGCATAGTTCCAGCGGTGTTGTTAATTTGATCTTTGTAGGATTTTAAATCTAAATACTGTATATCACCCACCCTTTTTCTATTATGCAAGATTGTGGATACTAAAGTAGTTTCAGCTAAAACCTTATAGGCATCGATGGAATTTAATTTTTTCAAGTTTTCGTAGGCCTTCTCGGCTTTTTCTTCTAGAAACTTCTTCAAACGAATAATGTCTTCTGTAATAGGAAGCAGCTTAGGTTTTGTTGTTGTTTTTTCTGTTAAATCCTTCAAAGCTAAACTTCCTATTTCTGTTGCCCATTGTCTGTCGACAATTTTTCGAAATCTTTTTAAATCCATTAAAGTTTTCTCAATCGGTTCAATAGGTAAAGCAATTCTTTTTCGTATGATTAATTTTTCAGCTAGATCAGACAATGAAATCAATGTAGTTCTGAAATGTAATGCTAAAGATGGTGCACCGAATGATCTACGCATTGTATCAAATCTAGACATCCTTTTTGAAGCTTGAATTGCATCATCAAAGCACTCAGGTTTGAGAGTTGACAGGATATCTGTGTAAGATCCCATTTTCGCATTTCACATAAAACCGCGCACATTCGCGTAACTTATTTGAAATATGGTAGGAACTTCGTTTGATTTTGCTTTTTTTTAACAAATCTTCACCAAAGTACACAATAAGCACATCTCCAATAGCTATTGATGTAAATGCATCTGGTTGCATCTTATTAAAGATCTCTTTCTTCACCATAAGCGTGTTTAAAGTACTTTCAAAATGTTTTTGACAAGAAGTATAAATAATTGATTCATTCAAAGGACGTACATTTTGTTTAATAATTTGTTCTGATTTTTCACGCACAAAACATTTTTTTACATGTCGACTGAGTGACCTCTTACAAAAATAACCTTTGCAGTGGATACAAATTACATAATTTTCAGGTGTAATTCCTCCATTCGGTCGTCGTTTAGGAATTATTGCACCACGTAAGGCATCATCTAAATTTCCATCATTTCTTAATATGGCTAATAATTTCTTCCTTTCGCTACTTTTGAGTTTGTACTTTTCTAATTCCTTTACTTCCCTTTCTTCAGAATGATTTCTTTGAAGATGTCTAGCGAAATGCTTTGATATAATTTTAAATTCACAATATTTACATATGGTCTTTTTGTATTTGTTAGGAATTAAGAGGGGTGATTCCCAAACAGTAGTTTTCTGAAAACACATCGATCCATGGTTATTATGTATCTTAATCAGTTTTAAAAGAAAAAATGTGTCAATCACAATTAAAAATAATTTTTTCTACAACTCCATTAAAAATCATTTATGCACCCTTTTTGGTACATGAAACATGTCATTTTTTGACATGATTTACTTCACACCCTAGTGCGTAAAACACCGACCCTTTAATTTAAATGTTTTATTTATTGACAACCACGTTGCTATGAATACCGAAGCAAAACTTTCTGCATTTCTGTAGTCTTGGTGTCTCAGGTAAATTTAAATGAATTTTAAGCACTTCACAAGGTTGTAGTTGTAGAAAAAATATTGTTTATATTTGGTGCAGAAACATGTTTTTTAGTCCACTTCAAAAACGTTTTAGGATTTTGACCTATGGTCTCGATCTAAAACATTTTTTCGCTAACTAAAAACAGTAGTTTCTCACATTTTAATATAAAAATAACTATATTATAGTATGAAAATGTAAACTTTAACCATAATTACACATATTAAATACTTATGTTTTGGGTATTTTATGGTGTTTATTTGTATATTAACGGATACAATCAAACTAAACGTTTCGATAACACTTACAGTTATCTTCGTCTGTAGTCTGACAAATGAAAACATTAACATAAGTCTGCTATTAATATAACAGTTTGGAAAACGTATAAGCCAACTATAAAATACAATTTTAGTAAAAAATAACTAAATCGTTAGAAAATTAAATCTCGTTAAACTGTCCTGAGGTTAACAAATCAGAACACCCTCTAACGGCCGAAGGCTAACAATGAAAAATGTCAACAACAAAGACAAGTTTAAAGAAATTCAATTAAATTACGATGTAAGTGTAAATTTGTAAAAACTTCAATTTAAAATTGATAGAAGCATTCATAAATCTAAACAAGACATCATTTAAAATAATCCAGTTAAATTTTACAAGGAAAAAGCTTTATAAGCAATTGTTAGTGTATGTTAACAATGAAGAGCACAATGAACAACATTTATGTAATTTATGATTTTAATATTTTAACTTTAATTTCAACGAATTATGTTGAATTATAATGCTGTGGTAATTCAACATGTAATTGGTAAAGCATTTACTTCAAGGTCTAGGAAAAAACAGCAAAAAAACCTAGACATACCAAAAGTTAAAATTAAAATTAAAATCAAGATGTATCATCATGGCTTTTTTTAATTATAAGAATCCAAAACCTATTTAAACCGAGATTTTCATTTTTCATTGTTAGCCGTTAGAGGGTGTTCTGGTTTGTCAACCTCAGGACAGTTTAACGATATTTAATTTTCTAACGATTTAGTTATTTTTTACTAAAATTGTATTTTATAGTTGGCTTATACGCTTTCCAAACTGTTATATTAATAGCAGGCTTATGTTAATGTTTTCATTTGTCAAATTTCAAAAATTGTTTTCAACATCTTTAACAATTTTTTAATATTACTACTGACGAAGATAACTGTAAGTGTTATCGAAACGTTTAGTTTGATTGTATAACGTTAATATACAAATAAACACCATAAAATACCCAAATGATAAATGATAAGTATTGAACTATTATAGTGTTACTTATTACTTATTTTTTTATACTAAAAAAATGTTTAAGTTCAACAAAAAAATATAAAAATTGATATTTACTTGTGCTTCTTCTGGTAATACTTCAAGAATTTGTCTTCCACAATTTTTTGGATCTCCAAACACCTCTTTAAGCCTTTCAATAATTTCATCGTTGAAAAAATACTTGTCCTATAAAAAATGAAATAAGTAGAGATTTTTTAGGAAAACTAATAAACTATGTACATACTGTAAGACTGTTCTCAAATTCATAAATTGTTGGAATCATACAAGTTTCGTTTTCATTATAAGTATTTTGTCTTCTTTCCGAGTCGAACCTTATTTCATTATCCTATGGTTGACCAAAAATATTATTTACAGTTTTAATTTTTACACAAAAATTTAATTTATCAGTTAAGTATGAGTAAGTAAAAATAAAAATATCATACCAAAGCAACTTCAATAGCTTTTGCAAATGGAATAATTGGGCTTTCGGGAGAATCATTCTAAAAAATATATATATTAGAATAAAGTACTGTATCAACAATAAAATTGTTAATAACTTTCAGTATTCAATTGATGAAACTGGCAGAAGTCTGTGCATGCTTTTATAGCAATTTTATTGAATGAATAATGTAGATTCTCAAATCACATTTACGTAAATTAATTATATTTACCATACATTCATCTGGTGATGGTTCACAATCAGTTGACGGAATATAATCCGTACTGTGATCACTAGCATAGGGATCTTCATCACTGTCAGATTTATTTTCCAGGTCAGTATTATTACCACCTAAAATGAACAAACACTTCTTGCATTATGTATAACTAAAATAACTTATGAAAAAATAACAACATAAAATAGATAAGAGTAAGTTAGAACAAATTCTAACTTTCGGACTTCTTACTATATATCTACATTTTGAGAACATATAATTCCTTGAATACAATGGGGCACCTGAATCTTTCGTATACTGCGTAGTGTGAAGTTCTAATTCAAAATAAAATATTAAAGTAATAAAAAGTACTTACCTTTAATACCTAGTAAACCTAAAATTCGTTTACTTCTTGTACCCACATTCATTTCAGTTTTATTAAGTAATTTCACTTAAGAACATAAACTACTGACGTTCCCAATTCTTTGGCGTTGCTCTACCAAAACTTATCTTTGCTGAATATTGAAATTTGAAAAGATTGCGCAATGCTACTAGTATTTGGCGCGAAGCTGTACACGTGTGTCATTTATGACATAGGCGCCGGCAAGATTACCTACTTTCATGGAGGTGCATTTGCTTTTGCATGTATGAGCCCTAACAATTAATACCTCGGACGCTAGTTTATTTTTAATCTGTGTATCTCGATTCTTTTTTATTCGAGGGAGCTTTTTGTATAAGATTTATGTAAATTATAAGTATCTACAGCAACTAATTAATTTGAATATTATAGATAAATTTGACTTTTTGATGATTTATAAAATTATTGTTTTGAATACTTAAGAATTATTGTTGACTAATAGTTCGGACACCCTTAGTATTAAACGTGATTTTGTGACGTTACGTTACTAAGAAAATCTTTGTTCAATATATATTTTTTTTTTTTTTTGGTTTGGTCATTAGTAGAATCTATTAGAGGTTTTAAAATGAAAACGGTGGACCAGAATCTTGAATAATTCAAAAATTTGAACTAAGCCGCGCTTCCGGTTGTATTTGATAACAGATTTGGGGAAGCTTAGTGTATTATTTCAATGGATAAATCGTTGTTCGTCAGAAAATAATGATTACTTAAAATTAATGTAGTTTAATTAAGTGTACAAAACCTGAAGATGAAACACTTTGTTTTTAAAAAAAATGTGGTTAAACATGCATAATTGAATTTAAATTTCCTATAATAATGATTTAAAAATGAATACATAGGCGTAGAACTTGTAATTTGTAACACATGGTTTTATAATTATCATTTAAACATTAAGAAAACTAAATACTTATCTTTTGGCTTTTTTTATGGTGTATATTTGTCTGTTAAAGTTATACAAACAATCTAAACGTTTCGATAACACTTACAGTTATCTTCGTCAGTAGTAATATTAAAAATTGTTAAAGATGTTATAACAATTTTGTCAAATTTGAAAAATTCTAAACATTAACATAAGCCTGCTAAATATAACAATTTGGAAAACGTATAAGCCAACTATAAATTACAATTTTGGTAAAGAATAACTAAATCATAAAAATTAAATATTGTTAAACTGTCTTGAGGTTAGCAAATCAGAACACCCTCTTGATTTGCTAACCTCAAGACAGTTTAACAACATTTAATTTTTATGATTTAGTTACTTATATCATTTTGTTATTTTGTTATTTATATACTTATGGAAATGATTGTAAAAAATCATTTAAAAACCTTGATATTCATAATAAACATAACTAATGTTCAAATTTATTACTTGTTGGAAACAAGACTTGATATGTCAATGTTAGAAAGTTTCTGTTCCCACGGATTTTATTATTCAACAAGGCAGTGCTTCATGCCCTATTGCTCAAAGTTTGAAAAATAGTTCTCTGGTCATTATGCAACTGCACTAAATCAACAACCGATTTGTAACGTTGTATATGGAATTGGAATGCTATCACATCACATGTGAAATACTCTCAACGCCAACTTCTAGATTTTCAATGAAATTTATCGAAAATATGGGATTTTTTCTACTTGAATCTTAAAAATCAGTCTCTTCTATAATGTTGATCACAATCATGACCGAAATTAAAATAAGAAAAATAATACACAGCAGCGTCCGAACATTTAGTTGTGACCAGATATAGACGATGTTGTATGGCGTCTGCATGAAACGTGTTTCGTTCTGGTAACAAATATTTGATGTAGTTTTGTTGATTAAACTTTACAATAAATATTTATCAACACCAAATCCTACACGCGTTGTTTAATTTTCGTAACAAACTTTATCAATAGAATTTCGCAATGTTGCCAAGTGTCGGATGCCATTATTAGCAGAACTTATAGGGGTGCTACATTAACAATCGTTAAATTACCTACATACAAATGTATATAAAGAAGCGCCCTCTAGCACCAAAGGCTTGAACTAACCGTGTATAAACGTAACTAAAAGATGTCAAGGTGGCACCCACCCTATTTTCAGGGAAAACGTTGATTAACGTCAGATAAGGTCAGTGTAGCATTTTAACATGGTAAACCCTATGGCACCCGAACCCGGGTGTCACAGTGTAAAATTGGGTGTCACTATAACAATGTTTATAGAAAATTGGTGCCATAAAGAGCACTATTATGATATATATATATATATATATATATATATATATATATATATATATATATATATATATATATATATATATATATATATATATAAGGGTGAATCTTATCTAATCCGCCAAAATTAAAGCAGTACTAGAACTCATCATTATAAGCAAAAAAGTTCATATGTACATGGGTCCGGAAATGCTTCGTTTCCGAGATACAGGGTGTCAAAGTTGAGAAAAGAAATCGCGTTTTCTTCAATATCTTTCGACTGTTTCGAAATAATTTCATGAAATTTCGTATACGATGGTTTTTTGAAATGAAATATTCAAATTTGTGGTCCATTTAGTTGTGGTCTCTAGAGGGCGCCAGCGGCAACCATTTCAACCCCTTTAAATCGTTGCAATTTTTTTGTGCTACACTGTATACCATTTTGGACTAGAGAAATCGATTCTCCTATCTTTTCTGCTAAAAAAAGGTATATTTTAGTGATGTCGCTAGGAGCAACCGTTTCTGAGAAAAACACATTTAAAGCTCACAATGTTTATTTATTTAAAACTTGTAAGGAGCACTAAAATATCCAATATTAAAAAACAAGAAAAGAAATTAATATTAAAAGTAAACATGTTCTTTTGATAACAACTGTTCAAACAACTGTCCCAAAAAAAACCTCGTATACGAAATTTCATGAAATTATTTCGAAACAGTCAAAAAATATTGAATAAATCGCGATTTCTTTTTTCAACTTTGACACCCTGTATCTCGGGAACGAAGCATTTCCGGACCCATGTACATATGATCTTTTTTGCTTATAATGATGAGTTCTAGTGCTCCTTTAATTTTGGCGGATTAGATAAGATTCACCCTGTATATAAGTATATAGAATGGAATTCATAACCCTTGTAGCTCAGGTGGCAGAGCACTCGTCTAGTCAACGAGAGGACATGCGTTCGAATCCCATTCGGGGGAATATTTTTATGTATATAAAATGCTTATTCAATAAAACTACCAAGGATTACTATTAAAATTTGCTCATAATAATTAACATTAAAACAATCAGTTACGTACTTGTCGTGTGTTCAACCTTAGCGATATGCGGTCAACATGATAATGGTACACATAGTAACTGTTCATAACCCCTTTAGCTCAGTTTGTAGAGCATTTTTCTGGTCCAGGAGAGGACATAGGTACCAAACCCATTCGGGGGAATATTTGTATGAATATAAAATTTTTCAATTTTATATTTTATAAAAAAAATCACGAGTGCTTATTCAATAAAACTACCATTTACCATTTACCATTTAAAATTTGTCCATAGCAACTATTAAAACAATCAGTTACGTACTTGTCGTGTGTGCAACCCTAGCAATATGCGGGCCACATGATAATAGTACACATAGTAACTGTTACCATGTAAGTTAACATAATATCATGTTGTTAACAAATTATATACATATTAAGTTTCTACCGAATGGAATTCATAACCCCTGGGTAGGTTAGTTGGTAGATCACTTGTCTAGTCAACGAGAGGATATGGGTTCGAATCCCATTCGGGGAAATCTTTTTGTGTATATAAAATTTTTCAATTTTATATTTTATAAAAAAATTACGAACGCTTATTTAATAAAAGTACCAAGGATATAATATATATATATATATATATATATATATATATATATATATATATATATATATATATATATATATATATATGGGTGCGTGGGTACGAGTTAAATTTGTGTCGTACGCATGTGTTTTTTAAATATTACCGTACGTGTGTAAATTGTAAAATTATGCTACTACAGTGAGTGCGGTTGATAACGCACGGTTGAAGATGAAAAATGTTATTTGTGGATACGTCCATGTCTGGCAAGTCATTAATGATTATAAAAACCCTTGTTATTCATAAAATGTTGAGTTTTACAAAATTCCATTAAGACTACGTCAGTAAGTTTCATTTTCAAGGATAGAAAATGAACAGCTTGAAACTCGCAAACGAAATTAATTTATTTAAATTATTATAAAGGGAAGATTGTTAACATTTTATTATTGCAGAACAATGCTTGAATTGTTGTAGAACAATGTTTCCTATCTTTTGGTGTGCGGGTTTAAATAATTTTTTTTTTAGTATCCAGGTGGTTATCTTTGTGAAGTGCTGACTTACTACCTTTACTGGAAACACTTACAACGTGATTTAAGCGGATCACTAGTGTTTCGTTAGTACCCCTTAGCACTAGCGACCGTTTTCAAGAACGCGGCTCCACCTTGTGCGGATCGGACCTCCTACCTTAATTCAAAACACTTACGATGGAAACAATCAATGCCGTTAGTGCTTTGTTAACGTATTTTAGTGTCTTATGGACTATAGCAGAATAACCGATCGTTTCTGGCAAGACGTGCAGTGTTCGGTTCTTAATTTGATTGGATGTTCTATTAGTCTAAACTGATTGGATCGTTAGCATCTCTTTAACGTCTGTAAGTGTGTGTAAGTTGCACCAGCAGTGATTTTTGGTTCATTTTGGATCCCATCATCACAAGCAGCAGTTTACGAGAAACCGATCAATCCGTTTTGCAGTAATGGCTCTCTAACCACGCTGAAAGTTGTACTTCAGGGACCTTCATTTATGCTAATGTAATTTAGAATGCCATAAAAAGCACTAATTATGTGCACTGGTGCTATCCTTAGTGGTTTCGATGAGGATAGGAAGACAGCACTACAAAACAGGGTGTCTTTTCTGGGAAATGACCAGTAGAGCTAAAGCCAGCTTTAAATCACTAAACGGCACTAACAAAACACAAAGGAAGTGCACTGGTCTTGTCGTTCGTGCCCTCAATAATAGTGGAAAGCTAGATCTGCATAGGAGGATGCCGTGTCGCCGGTAGGTGACGCTGATATAATCTATAAAGCACTAAAAGGCACCATCAAAGTGCATCAGTGCTTCCAAAAAAGGTATAAGTGCAGTACTGTACAAGGGAATGTCGTTTTCTTTAAAAAGAGACATGCTGGTGCAAGCTAGAAATCACTAAAAGGTAACAAAGCACTAACGAGCACTAAAAATTAGTGGTGGTAACATCTGTAACGCTTGCATGACCTTGATAATTTTATGAGTACGTTATCTGTAAGTATTAGAAAACACCGTCACATTAAAAACATACTTTTTGTGCGATCGTTCATTTTTATCAACTTACTGTCACTGTTTTGACAACAGTATGGCATTTACTGTTTAATGAGTCTAACTGAACGGTAAGTAATTTACTTACCGTTCAGCGAATAGTAAGTGAAATTCATAGTTTACTGAAACACCTGCCAGAGTTTTGGGTATAGTATTATTTATTAATATTAAACTTAAATGTACAATTGTTACAATTGGAAATGGTAATAATAATAATAATAATAATAATAATAATAATAATAATAGTTTAATAATAATAATAATAATAATAATAATAATAATAATAATAATAATAATAATAATAATAATAGTTTACTGATTAGAATTTCTGACACAAATTTTACAACTGTCACATTAACATTCAGGTTACTAAGGAAACAGTACATACGCTTGTAGCTCGGCTTGTGGTCATCTTTTAAGCAATTTTGAGATAAAATAAAATGTGTTTTGCCTACATTTTGCCATCAATAGTATTGTTGATCGCACAAAAAATAGCATAAGCATTTCGAACAGTAAGGAGTTTACCGATCTCCTCCAATATTGGCCATTATCGTCGATCGGTAAACTGTCCTTACTGTTCTTAATACTTAATATACTATTACGATGCTAGTTTTTTTTATAATTAGGTTAAAATAATGAAATCTTAATACACATTACATGGATTTTTGAAAAAAATTCAAGCAATAATTTTAAACCTATTCAAGGTATATTATACCCGATATGTTACGATTAGATTTCTACGTATTAGTAACTTTAACAACATTCTATACTGCTAAAGCGCAGATAAAAATAATCACACGACGCGTAAATAATGACAAAAACTGTTGTTGATTGTTCGGAAGAAGTACGCGTATGTTGTGTCAACGTTTTGTAACGCGAAGTCTTTAAAGTTAATAGAATATGCGATCTAAATTTCACTCAACTGTAGTAAAATTATATACATCTTGCGTTTTTCGGAAATAAGAACATATAACATATAAACAATGTAGCCTTTTTATCGCGAGGTCTTATAACGTCTACGTGTACAACGGACGCTGTACAACCGCTACTTTTTGTCGTACTCTCACGTTCGTTTTTGATGATTCATTTTCTTGCATTGAAAATACAGAATAAGCCATTACCTCAGGAAACGTTGCTATCGTATTGTTCACGTCTTGGTTACGGTCAAAGACGCAAATTGAAAGAACTAAAGTTATTATTTTAATTGAAAATGTACAAATACGTAGGTATATAGGAAAAGTATAAAATATTACATATTAACATAACTTTCCTATGCAGTGTGTCCGAATTTGGACGACTTTTTCTGAACAAATTAAAAACAAATGTATGAAACTATTAATTCATATTTTTTGACTTCGATTTTTGCTGTTGACGTTTTACATTGGAACTACTTGAAATATACGTTTATTTTATTATGATATACCACAGCTTTGTTCCCCTTGAAACCACATTAGATATTTAACAATAGGATAACTCCGTCATATTAATGTGACTATATCGTGCGTGTATGCGTGTGTGCGTGTGTGTACGTGTGCGTTTGCCCACACACGCACATACGCACGCACGCGCGCGTACACCAGGCACACACGCATACCCACATACGCACGCACTCAAGCTCGCAAGCACATACACACGCACACGCACACACGCAGACACGCACACACGCACACACGCACACACGCACACACACACACGCGCACACACGCACATACGCACACACGCACACACACACACACACACGCACACACGCACACACGTACACACACACACACACACGCACACACGACACATACACACACGCTCACATGAACACACGAACACACGCAACACGCACACAGCACAGTACACACACACACGACACACACGCACACACCACACAAGCACACACGACACACACACGCACACGCACATACACACACGCACACACGCACACACGACACCACACGACACACACACACACACACACACACAGCACACACAGCACACAACACACACACACACACGCACACACACATACCACACACACACACACACACACACACGACACACGCACGCACACAGACACACACACACACGCACACACGCACACATCAGAACACACGAACACACGCAAACGCACACACGCACACGTACACGCACACACGCACACGCACACACGCACACGCACACACACACACACTACACGCACACACACACACACACACACGCACACACGCAAACACGCACAGCACGCACACACACAATGCACACACGCACACACACACACACGCACACACCACACACGCACACACGCACACGCACACACGACACACACGCACACACGCACACACTACATGCACACAACACGCACACACGCACACACGCACACACACACACACGACACACACACAAGCACACACACAACACACATCACACACACACACACACACACACACACACACACACACAACACACGCACCACACACACACACACACACACACCACACCACACACACACACACACACACACAAGCACACAGCACACACACACACACATACACACACAAACACGCACACACGACACACACCACACACACACAACACACACACAGCGACACACACACACACACACAACACACAGCACAACACACACGCACACACGCACATCACACACACACACACACACACGACACACACACACATCACACGCACACACAGCACGAACACGCACAGCACGCACACACACACACACAACACACACACACACACACCACACAACACACACACACACACACACACACACTACACAGCACACACACGCACACACGCACACACCACACATTAACAACAATACACACACAACATCTCACAGCACGCACGTAGCAACGCACGAGCACGACACACGACAAACGACGCACACCACACACGACACAACAAAGACGACACGCACATACACAACGCACACGACACACGCACCCACACACACACGCACACACGCACACACGCACACACGCACACACGACACACACGCACACACGCACACACGACACACGCACACACACACAACACACATGCACACCAGACGACGCACACGCGCACGACACGCACGCAGCGCATACACGACACGCGCACGCACGCACGCTCGCACGCACGCACCACGCACTCAGGGACACACGCACGCACGCTCAAGGACACACGCACGCACGCACACATGCACTACTCACACAAACACACACACACACACAACACACACACACACACACACACACACACACACACACACACACACACACAACACAGACACAGTCACGACACAGTATGCACGCACACACACCCACACACAGACATACGCACACACACGCACGCACACTCGCGCGCACGCACGCAAGGACAATCACGCACACAGACATACGCACACAGGCAAGCACGCACGCACGCACGCACACACGCACGCACGAAACCACACACACGCACGCACGCACACGCGCGCACGCACACACACACACACACACACCACACACGTGCCCAGACAATATGGCCGATATTGTCAAAACTTGTCCAAAAGTTGTAAAATGAGCTAATAATTCGATGTGTCTGTAGGTTGGATGGAAAAAACCAGGTTCTTTTAATTTCCATTTCGTTGGTAGTCAGGTCGAGTGGTGTTCCACACCAGATATTTTAGTATTGTAATAAGAAATTGCCATATATAGTCTAAAAGAAAAAGTTAGTGTTTATACAGATTAAAATGACGTGCAAGCAGTGACAGTGGTGTGTTTTTAATCCTTATCGAACTGATTGAAATTAGAAACACTCGGAATTCTATTTGCTTAACTCTGGTTTTGAAGAATGCGTTATTTGTCAAATGTATATGGTTTGAACTTTCATATTTTCAAAACGGTTGTTTCACGAGGCCGCTCGAAAAATACACAGTATGTGCAAAAGTGTTCATTGCAAACGTATAAATATAAATAAATACATCATACGGTTAGAATAAATAGTTTATTTTAACTCTTTATTTTTGACTATTGAAACATTGCGGAAACGTATAGGTGTTTATTGGTTTTAAGCTGCAAATGCATTTGATAACTGCAGTTATTATAAAATAAACAAAGTACATAATTATTGTCACTTTTTTAATCTCATACGGACTTGGAAATAGAATCAGAGAGACCTCGTTCATTTATTTAGAATAACATTTACTCGCATCAATTTAATCGAGCTGTGTGAATGCGTTCATTTAGCTGAAATTGATTTTATTTTACTTTGTACCGTATTGTCAACGTTATATTGGGGTAATGTATTTTCTTTGCACTATAAATGATATCAAAAAGGGATATTTGAATTACCACTATTCCCTAGTATTTATTCTCTATAAAGAAGGCAACTGCACTCTAGATAAGGAAGGGACCCAAATAATGCTGGAAAGGGATTAATCTGAACTGCTCTATTTTAATACAAAGATTTTTCAATATAAAAAAGGGTCGTGAAGAATTTTAAATTTTTGGCGTCAATTTTTTTTATCGTGTCTGTAACAAATTGTACGTAATTTGTTCTGATAATATCTTAGACAAGGGTTCGTTTCCAAAGCCTATGCAGAGCGAAAGCGTTAGTTGCTTTTCAGCAATCTAACTGTCTTAACACTTTCTCAGCAAGTTTCTGGGATTATCTAACCATTTAGGGTTAATCTCTTGTACAAGAGTTCTATATTACACAACTGTGAAATAGAGCCATATTGAATATAAAAATTAGTAGTAATTAATCAACCAAGTTTTGAAATATTAATTATATGTGGCTATCACATAAACAATTGTGGTCAATTCTAAAATACCATTATTTATAATTAAATAGTTCATTTGCAATTTATCTACATGTAGAGCGGTTATTAAATTAAAAATTAATAATTCTGTAACCCATTTTCGCGTTTTTTATTAAATTAATATTTATAAGCTTAATCAAAAAGATTTTAATTTATTTATAAAATCAAATTTTTAATTAAGTCGTTGCAATGCGCTTATCGAATTGTGGAATGTTATATTTAAGCTATAATATTTTCCTTTGTTCTGAATAATAAGTAGATTGATAAATATGCGTTTCAAATTAAACTTTTACTGAAATAGCGTCCAACTTAATTAAGCTTCTTTAAAAAAATTTACATATTTTAATTTCTAAAACTGTAAACTTTTGAAAATTGATGTTGTAGATTGATTTATTCGTGAGATGTTAAACTAATTTTTTTAATTATAATCAAAACAAACGCAGTTTTATTTCCAGTTTAAATTTCAATCTATTCACGGGGATGGTTTTGCTTAAAATAACTGAATGCTCATTTATGCTTTGTGGTAATTTCTTGCTGGTGGCAGCTCAGAAAATTGATTATCTCACTATTTCTATTTGTTCATTGATTTATTCAAAATAGAATAATTTACGGACGTTTCTGGCTTAATTATCTTGAAATGGCAATCACATTTCAAAAAATTTATTGTGAGTTCCGTTCCTTACTTTTTTATTCAATTTTAAATTAAACCTGAAATAGATACTTAGAATAAACTAAGGAATATTACGAAATTATCAAGTTATGAGTAAACATGCATAAAATTTTCTTAAACGTATTTTTAGAAACAGCTATTGTTTTGTAAATACTGGTCGTTCACATTGTATTTTTAGGAAATTTTCTGACAGAACTTAATAGCATAATCAATATAGATATATAGTGACCTATAATTTTGCTTTTATGTGATTATTACAAATAGATAGTGAAATTATAATTATATTTGATATCACGTAGTATCTATTAAACTTTTGAGGTATTATTGTAAGACGGTATTAAACCTGGTTTGTTTGGACTTTAATATAAGAGCAACTTAACATCAAAAAGAGCATGCTTGTAACTTCATAGATATTCCACGTTCTTAACTGTTTTCTTATTACCTTCATTAATCTTTTTTTTTATACGAAATCTCATTTTGTGTGCAATTTCGTTAAAGGGTTTAACGTTTCTATTAGCTTGTAGAATTAGAGTTAAAGAGTTATGTCTACGATAAAAAAGCGAAAACATTTTCGAAGCTTGATTTTCCTGACTTATAATTTTGGTAGTTTTTATTATGTATATTTAATTCTCTTTTTATTTTTCAATAGGCAAGTATATTATCGCAAACAAAAATGTTGTCTTGCGGTTTATGCTGTGTTTTGATAAATCGTAAACAATGTGCAACGTGTCTAACCTACCATGTAACAAACAAGGAGGAGGAGGTTGGCGAGCGCGGCTAAGGACTTAGCCTAATTGTCAAAATATTACAGGCTAAATACTAACTAGAACATCCAGCCCGTAAAGGCAATTTGTGACAGGGCACAGCTCAGTGGTGTGGGCGGGGTTCCTACTTAATGTTGTATAAGGGCACTCGTTAGAACTCCAAAATCGTCAAAATCGAGTAAAAACCGTAAAAAAGGCGCCACCAGTTAAATATATTTATAGCAGGAAACACGTCACGAACAGATCTTAGGTTGGCTTAACAGGAAACCAAAACGTTCACTCAAAAATAAACTACTAAAAAGTCTACTCTAAAAATATCTACGCGAAGTTCATTTAAATTCCAATGAAATTCTAAACTTTATGTAAAAGCACAACATTGCGAATACAAAACTCAAAACTCCTTAAAATTTTAATAAATCTCAACGCAAAAATTATTATCACAAATAACCAAAACTAAATGAAAGTACGATAATTGATTCTTCAATTTAAAACACCAAAAATTCGTCACTCTGAAAAAATTAATCGTGATAGAAAATTTACAAAACCCTAAAATTTATTAAATTAATCGTGATGGAAAATTTACAAAACCTAAAAATTTATTAAACGTCGATATCGTGGTTTAATACCTAAATTCGAGAAAAATACAGCTCATTTTCAAACAAATAAAAAAACTGCTTACCTATTGGCAATCATGCCAATGACTGATGCCAACAATCGGTATGTTGATTCCTATAAAAAATCACTTCACAAAATATTTGCGACTATTCGCAAAACCCTCGTATTCAAAATCAATCAGCTGTTCCGCAACGACCGACTCACTACATAATATACGTTACGTTATTTCTCTTACTACATGTGCTTTTCAACATAATTCTTACTTCCGAAAATATAAATCACTTTAGCTCATTTACAACCAGTCGTAATTAAATGAATTCGTCCTAAAATATGCTCAAATCCAAGAAAAACACTGCATTAAACCTTGAAAAGTTACGTTAAAATTCAATAAACAATGTAAACTTTTGAAAAGAATTACTTTACTTCCAATAAACATAAAATAGTAACGTTACTTCATGACTTAAATCTCACAAAAAAAAAACAAACACTTTGCGCGTCGGTATGACACTGTACAATATTGGGTTCACACGTAAAAAAAACAATAGAATTCGCCAGTAAGTCTTTAAGAAAAACGGATAGGTCCGATTAGGTGATCGTCTAGTATACCTATCCAAATATCTTCGCTAAATCTATGTTGGTGAGCTGTAAGTACAGTTGGATGCTAATTTTCATCTAACCATTTGTGGAAATTATGCAAGTTCATTATTCCATTTCGGGAAAAAATTCACTCATCAGTGGTCAATAAGTTTCTAACAAATTGTACATCTTCAACATTTTTATTTAAAAACCATTCGGAAAAATTCATTCGACGAGGATGGTCAGCAGGCAATAATGCATGCACTTTTTGTAGGTGAAAGGGATGTAAATTTTGTTCTCGTAAAACTTTCCAAGACATTTGGTGTGTCGCATACACAACAAATTCTAAACCTAACTCAGGCGTACTTATTGATGAATTTTCATAAACTTTATCTAGAATTTGTTCCTCAATTTCAACTGGTACACGAGCATTTCGTCCGGAATTTTTCTTTCCTTTTAAACTTCCATACTCTACCAAGTTACGATGAACGGTTCTAAACGTAGTACGATATGGATGCCTTCTATTTGGAAATCTTTGTTCATAAAGTGGAGCAGCTGCCCGAGCATTGCAATTAGTATTACCATAACATAAATGCATATCGACCAGTTCTCGTTTGGAATAATTCATTTTTTCACAGTAATTAGACACAAACAATGAATTACAATACACACGTAAATGCAACTATTTTAGCAAACATAAGGTACGTAACTGTCAAATGCAAAGCGATCTCTGGTTTATTTAATTTGGTTATTACTGAATAGTGTAGTCGTTTATGTTAATGCAAAATATTTCAAAAACGGGTGCCGAATCGAAAAAATACTAAGTATGATTTTATTTGTAAAATTAAATGTTGAATTTAACAAAAAAATATTTCTTCAAAAAAAGCAGGGACGCGCGTTTTTTTTTACTTAAAGTGATTAACTTAACATATTCTACACCACTGGATGGAGCCAGTTGACTCAAACTCACCTGATTAATTGTACTTAATTAGACATTTAGATGTACCAAATCTCAGTGTAATATCTTTTGTAGTTTTTGAGGAATCTTAAAAAAATTATTTTTTAATCAACCTGTATCTCAGTTAGGAACCATTTTTGGAAAAGCGTTTATGACAATTTTGGTCTTATTTTGAATCATAGAATCTCCAGTTTTCGTTTGTCGGTGATTTTAAAATACACCCTGTATACATATATATATATATATATATATATATATATATATATATATATATATAGTCCCACCTGAAAGGGTCGCGATCGATATGTGGAAAAGTACGTATAGGGTGATTTTAAAAATTTGGTTGTCAATGGTCAATGGAGCCTACCTTTTCAAAATATTTTCACGTTGCTGGAACTTCCGGTATAAGCGGAAGTCGACACCAACTTTCTTGTATTAAATGGAACACCCCGTATATTTTTGCAGTTTTGGATTCTACGTTGAATTTTAAGCCAACTTTGTGTAATGTCTATACCTAGGTTCAGTTATTTTCAAGATATTTCCATTTTTAAGAAAAAAAATGACTGTTACAGCACCATATTAAAACTGTGTCAAAGGAACGTACAGGGCCCTCAAAATTTATAAACCAATTTAAAAAGTTAAAAACTTACGAAACTTGATTTTTTCAAACGAAACACCCTGTATATTTTTGTAGTTTTGGTTTCAACTTTCAACTTTAAGTCAACGTTGTCTAAAGTTATCTATACCTAAATTCAATTATTTTCTAGATATATCCATTTCTAAGAAAAAAGTAACAGTTGCAGCTCCATATTAAAAATGTTCAATCTTGAACAATGGATGACTTTTCATTACAATATTTGTTTAGACATCGCTACATCCGAAACTGATTGCATATTGTCAACTTGATAAGCCAATTTAAAATGCTACAAAACTTGATTTTCTCAAATGGAACAGCCAGAATATTATTTTACGGTCGAAAGAACAATTAAATTCTGAATCGAATGATATAAATTTGTATGTATCCATCTTTTAAGGTTTACCAGTTACAGCGAATGTTGTTTATGTTGTTGAAAACGTGTAAAAACTGAAGTATTTGACTTCGCCAAGTAGATTGAAAAAATAAAACAATGCAGCATGTCGTCACTACTGAAATAGTTAAAATAAGTAACACTTGTTAAGACTTTACTTACAATGTGAAAGTATGCATTCAAAGGAGAAAACAGATTGTTGATAATGAAAATAATACATAAAAATACTTATTCTGCGATATTGGCCAGTTATACCAATAATTGTCTGAAATGAGTTTTCAATAACTAAATACAAGAAACACAAATAGTTATAACAGGTAAATAATTTGATAAAAATAAAAAAAATATTGATTCAATAAATGTTCAAAATTTTGCCCTGCAACCTCTAAACATTTTTCGCATCTACGAATCAACTCGGTATGAGTAGCACGTTTAATGGAGTCTTGGGATAGATTCAGAAATGCATTCCTTACTCTCTGCATGCAGTCATCCATTGTTGTTAATGGCGTTTCGTAGACTTTATATTTTATAGCCCCGGAAATGAAAAAATCTAACACGGTTAGATCGGGAGATCATGGAGGCCACAAAAAATGCCCGTCATTAGCAATCCATTGGTCATAGAAAGTAGTTTGGAGAAGGTTATTGATTAGCTGGCCCCTATATGGAATTGCACCATCGTGGTGGTAAAAATATTTCTATGTTCCGCCAGGGGTAAATTATGCAGATAAGTGTTATTGAAATTTTGCAGAATATTTAGATATCTCTCATCTAGTACACACTATAACTGTAAGTACATGAATCACACTAAACTGTCTTGATAAATTTCTAAGGCGACCAGTGTCTTATTTCTAACGGCGCAGTAAACATTGAAGTGCCAACTATCTTGTAAATTACATTCCCGAGTGTTGTGTGGATTGAAGTGAGAGTTATGACGATTTAGAAGACCATTTTTAGTGAATTTCAATTCATCTGTCCCTACAATCTTATCTAGAAACGAATTATTCTCCTGATACTTCGTCAAAATAATAAAATCTTTGTCTTTTAGTGAAATCGATTTCTTTTAGCTGCTGTACCATACATATCGAAAATGGGTGGAAATTGTGTTTCCTTAAAATTCTATATATTGCGCTTTTAGACAAGCCAGACTCCAGAGCAGCTTGGCTTAATGACATCACTGGAAAAGCGAAACTACCTTAGAATCACTATTTCTATATTTTCGTCATCAACAATACGTTTTCTTATTCGAATACCTCTTTTGTTGTACCAAAATTGTTTAAATTATCGATGATACTCCTTACAGCATGTCGTGATAGTTTCTGTTTATTTATCAGCAGATACATCGCAAGTTCTTTTATAACTTTGTCACATTGTCCATAAACTACAAATGAATTTAAATAATCTTCGTAAGTATAATTTAATCGTGATGGCATCTTTATTAACACGTTTCTGGACACAAACAATACTGACGCAGTATCTAACAACAAATTTGACATTCGAGACAAACTAAATTGTTTTATTTTTTCAGCCTACTTCGCAAAATGAAATACTTCAGTTTTTACACGTTTTTATAACAAAATAAGCAGTAATTGGGAAATCCTAAAAGATAGGTACATACAAATTTATGTCATTCGATTCAGAATTTAATTTAATTTTAAATGCGAAAAATGTTTAGACGTCGCAGGTCAAAATTTTGAACATTTATTGAATTAATATTTTTTTAATTTTTGTTTACCAAATTGTTTTCCTGTTATAACTATTTGTGTTTCTGGTATTTAATTACTGAAAACTTAGCTATTTTAAATTACCTTAAAAGATAGGTATATACAATTTTGTATCATTCGATTCAGGATTTAATTCTTCTTAAAAACAAATAATAATAGAATAATATAGTGGGTGTTCCGTTTGCAAAAATCAAGTTTTGTAAGTTCTTACCTTTTTAAATTGGTTCATAACTGTAACTGTAATTTTTTTCTTAAAAATGGAGATATCTCAAAAATAACTGAATTTAGGTATCGATAACTTTGCACAAAGTTGACTTAAAATTCAGCGTAGAATCCAAAACTGCAAAAATATACAGGGCGTTCAATTTAAAGAGCAAGTTGGTGTCGACGTCCGGTTATAGCGAAAGTGCTAGAAATGTGAAAATATTTTAAAAAGGTAAGCCCCACTGACCTTTGTAAATAACCAAATTTTCAAAATCACCCTATACGTACTTTTCCATATACCGACTGCGGCCATTCCTGGTAGAACATATATATATATATATATATATATATATATATATATATATATATATATATATATATATATATATATATATAAACACAGTCATCGCTACATAAATCAAAACTTTCATTTCAAATTTTATCACGTAGTCACCTATCAGGCTGTGAAACCGGCTGGTCTCAGTATTGGCCTCTACTAAAATTACTGTAAATTTGAAATACCAATATAAGAAAAGGTTATAACAAAAAATTGCATTCTCACTACAACGCATAATCACATACAATGTGAATACAAGTGAGGCAGTATAACACATGGAAAACACTCAGATGAATTTTGAATCATGATACGAATGAATACACATGCACTAAAGGTTAATCGATACAACAATCAAACGTGAAGGTCAGTAGTCAGCGTATTCAAACGTCGGCATATATAACAAAAAATATATAATATACAGGACATTTACCTTGTATTCGGAACAGAGCCTTTGTGATACAGACACCTAGGATATCTACACGATAACCTCGACGGCGGCGGCAATATAATTGATGTAGAAACTCGAACTCCAAATATGACTTAACTCATTAATACGTCTCCTTTCAATACGTTTTGATTGATCTTACAATTGGTTGTACGTTACACTCTTACTTAAACTTCCATAAAGCTTGATTACTCTGCTATATACAAGTACTGAATATCACATCAATTTAAAATCATCAAATCAACGAAAAGCTTTTATATTTGAAGCGCGTTTGTGGAATTCGTTAAACTAATCCGCACAAAAAATGCGATACATCCGGTCAACAGAACAAGGTTAAGTACTTCGAAAAACACAAACACCCTTTCTATGTCCAAATCTTGTCATCCTAGACAAACGATACACAACAGAAAATATCTCGGTGATGTAGTGAACCAACATATTATCCCTTTTATTGTAAACGGAGATCACTTACTACTCACGGTAACTCGATACAATACACTCCCAGTATGTAATGACTTATTCCATCCCATAACTACCCCTCTCACATATGTTGCCATCACCGCAAACAAACAGACAACGTAAGTTTTGCTCTCTACGGCATCTCTCCCACTCCATCTTACTTAAATCTTCAAATAGTCTGTCATCAAAAAAAAAGAATCGTTTAAATTTTTTACGCGGCAGAAACGATACTCAATACAAAAATAATCCAGAGAAAGAAATTACATCATGCTGCAACTGCAAAGTCATCTGCCCAGTAACCGACCAAAATGATATGGTTAAATCATTTTTCTTTGCTACTTCTTGTAACTCAAACAAATTCCTCCCATTTAACAGTGACAAAACTTAGCAAAAGTGATATGGTATACTACATTCAGAAATATCTATGGCACCACATACAACGACATTATTCGTGGACGTTATCGGGAACAAAATACTTTTTAATTTCAAACCTTGGAAAATTTATGCGATTACAATTTCAACTACCTGTTGTTATCAAAGAAATCAATCTTAAATACAATGTGTCAATTTTTTAATTCTTAAAAAAAAGTAATTTCTCTCTTTCAACCAACTAAATTCCTAAAACTTAAAATAACGGGAATACTTATTTACGCAAAACTTAATCTAATAGTAACACCCGTGTCACCTGTGTTTTTTGGCTGATATTTTTTATTGTTAGCCTTCGTCGTAGAGAGTGTTCTGATTTCTCATCCTGAAGACAGTTTTAATAGTTAATTTTTAATGACCTAGTTATTATTTACTAAAATTTAATTCTGTAGTTGGCTTTATACGTTTCTCAAACTATTATATTAATAGCAGGCTGATGTTTATGTTTTAATTTTTCAACTTTGACAAAATTGTTTTCAACATCTTTAACAATTTTAATAGATATTACTACTGACCAAGATAACCGTAAGTGTTATCGAAACGTTTAGATTGTATAATTTAAAATACACCACTAAAAAACCCAAAAAAGATACGTATTTTATAATGTTTAGGGATATATAGGACATTAATAAAGCCTTCGCATTCTTCAATTTCGCACATTTATAAATGATTCCAAACAAATATTTTCGCACCCTAAAATTATTCTTTGCCTTAATTCTTCTAAATCGTTTGGCTTAGTAGCACAGATTTCAAATAGCACCACAAGAAAGAAACTAAGATAATCAAATCGGGTGAACGGGCTGGCCACTTGATTGGGCATCTGCGACCTATCCACGTGTTTGGAAAAACTTCGAACAAATAATCCCGCATCGGTCAAAAATAGTGAGGAGGAGCACCACACAGTTGAAACCATACCTCCCCAATGCCTTTATAAAACTTTTCTGGATTGTTTCCCCACTGTTTGTTTAATTGTTGGTATAATTTCATTTTGCAATAATTGTAAATACAGTGGAGCGTCCCAATTTTGCTCAATAAAAATTTGACCAATAATATGGTCCCCAAAAATGTCAGCCCAAACATTTAGCTTTTGTGGATGCTGCGTGGCTGTCTCCTGAATCCATAATGGGATAATATCATTCCAATATCGCAAATTCTGTTTATTTACCTCCCCATTCAATAAAAAGGTGATTTCATCACTGAAGCACAAAAATTGAAGAATAAAGACCTGGCAATTGTGATTTCGGTAATTCTTTCTATAAATTCATTTCTTCGATCAGGACCATCTTTATTTAGTGCATTAACCAATTTCAATTTGTAAGGGTGATACTGTTTACTGTTTTTTTTTTAAACTTCTTTGTTTTCAGCGACAACGCGCATTTTCCGGCTTTTCAACAATTTCAGTTAAAGTGTCAATTTTTTTATTCTGCGAAATTGGGGTCCTATCTGAGCGGCGTTCATTTTGAACTGATCCAGTTCTCAAAATCTTTGTTACCAATTTTCTTATGAATCTTCGGCAAACACAATTTTCTGGGCTTGCCACATTGAAAATACGGGCCGTTGCATGGTACTTTCTGTTACTTTAAAAACTATTCTATTACATTAAAAAACAAAGTGGCTGTCAAAAATTTATTTTAAACCAGATTCCATAGTCATCTTCGTAAAAGTTATGTATCCACAAAGCAAATAAAAATTGAAATGGATATAACTTCCAGAAGGATTGGAATAATTTAAGTGTTCCTGAATGGTTTAGCGCGTGAGCATAAAGTTAGCCTTTCCAGGGCCTTATTTATAAAAGAAAACTTAGGATCTGAGTTGTACCTACTTTAAAGCCTCTATTTCTAAGACGTTCGAAGCGCACAATAATGTAATCTATTTCAAAGCGTTATATATTTCCAATTAGCTATCGTACTCTAAAGAAAAAGAAAGCATTATATTCCAGCAGATTTATTCTTATTCTGATAATTTTCCTCCAAAGGTTACAATTTTTGGGTACCTTAGTGACGATTACAAAATTTAAAAAAAATGTAATCACTACTAGGAAACATGGCCGTTCTGACCCGGGGGTGAAATGAGTGCGGGGCACACGGGCAGCAAACGGACGGGGCCACCCGGTTACAGAAAAATTCGAAAAGCGACAAATTGTAAATAACTATGAAAAAAACATAACATGCATGAGGTACATATATTTCAAAACCTAAACACACAAAAATAAAGAGCTAGTTTGGTTATTTAAGCGTAGCGTATTTAAATCTCCAAATACTCCTTTATTTTTTAGGTAATAGTCCACAGATTCTTCAATTTATATGAATATCATTTATTGTTTGCTTCAATTCCCTTTTACAATTTTTTGTAGTAGTTACTGTTGCGTGTAAACCCATATCGTCAGCGAATTATGAAGTTTTTATATTCGAGCTAATATTTTTAGCTATATCTTTTAGATAAATGGTATGTAACCCCTCCTGCTTAAGGAGTTTTGGAAATTACTCACTTTACTTCTGTATTATGTATTTCAAGATACTTTGAGCTTAATTAAGAAATAATATCTAATGTTTTAAATATTCGCGGGAAAATCATATGTCGAATTTCCATCGTTTAAAGTCTTCCCAGTCTTTCCCCATATTTGCCTATTTAATATAAAATTGTGATAATTATACTAAGACATATTTCCTTACATAACAAAATATTCAATATAATTGAAATTACTGCAAATAAGTCAACGTTTGTTTTAAAAACGTAATGTTACTTTTTACTTCGTAACTTGTTGGAAACTCTGTTTTTTCGAACTCGTCGTCGTTAGTTTTTGGGCTCCGTGCATGATTTTGTAGGAATAACTTGTTTAAAACTAGACTTTATATATACGCGCACCGAGTTGAAATTTGTCATTTGCATTCCGAACGTACCAGTTTCAACAACATTAAAATATTGTTCCTTGGTACTTAATTTTCGTGTTCGATTTTGTGATTATCCTTCAGCTACGGCTGCTGCAAATTTATTAAACGTAAGCACACTTTATGGTTGTGTTTTCTTACGCACGATTACGAAACTATGTGTCTAGATAATTACCGACTTTGGTAAAAAAACGCAAATATTTTCTAACTGCTTTAAAACATAACGTTAATTAAAAAAGCGCGATAGGTATAAACTTTTATTTATCAATTGGAAAAATTAAAATCGAATCGCTCTTTTCCAAATTTTAAATCCGAATCAACGTGTGGAAACAGCAGGGCATTATTTTGTAATGATTTATATTTATCGAGTTGTATCCAAACATTTTAACTCTTACATTACGATAAGTGTGTTGACACCTTATGTTATACTTAATTTTGTTCTAAATCAATGTCTGGTATGCTTTGTGGAGCCCAATACAGAAAAAGAAAGCTCGAAAAAAAAAAGAGTTAGCCAAAAAGGCAAGTGGTTTACTGAAACAATTTTTAATCTGAGAAAAGTTGGAAGAGGCAACAGAGATAGATGAGGCACAGGAAGGACCATCTTCAAACAAAATTCTGAAGGAAGTTCATATAACCGAAGAGACAAATCCTGAAGCAGTTGAGTATGTGGTCAAGAACAAGTCAGAAAGCCAGTGTTCGTTAGAAGAAGTAAGACTGTGTTCATGAGAATCCTGGCCTTCTGTACTATTCGACAAGGTTAAATGATGTTTAGCAGAATTAGGCATAACCCAATTTACGGAAACAGATGTAAACTTTCCCTTTGATAAAGATTGTAGAGGTTTCTCATATGCATATTGTAAAGAAAGATTAATTAACGGGGAAATAATTTCAAGAATTTCGACAATCTATTCTACTTTAAAGGATTTTATATTTTGTTTTCCTTGCAAAACAATTAAACCTTTTCCAGTGCCTTTGTCGAAAAGTGTAGCGATTGGAGACATTTATATCAAGCTATAGAGCGTCATAAAAGTTCAAAAAGTCATATTTGTAATACAACATTTTGGATTAATTTATTCAATTTCAAACCACTACTCATTCCTAAACTAGAAATTGATAAATCAAGAGAAAGATAGGTGGGTATGTGATATTGTATCGGGTGGCCAACTAAGAACGGCCGTCGGCCATATCTCAGGAATGGATTATAGCACAGGTTCAGGAAAAAACTTTTTATAAGCCTCGAGAAACGCCTGGAAATTATTTTCAGAATTGTAGGTCCACCGCTAGAGGGCGTATTTGACAGTTAAAATTTTAAAACGCAAAATTTTTCAAAATTTACTCAATTAAGGGGCATATTAAATATTTTAATCAGATTCCTCGACAAATTCTGCATATTTTTTATTTGACAAATTTTAGTCTATCTTCTAAAATAAGGGGTGGGGGAGAGTGGGAACCTTGTTACGAAAAAACGCCTTTAATTCAGGTTGTGCTTGACCGATTTTAATAAGCTTGATGTTGTTTGAAAGAGCTTTTGTTAAGCAATCGAAAATTTGTAAATTTGAAGCAATCTGATTAATAACATAAATGCTAGAGGGCGCTGTTTAATATTTTTTTAATATTGTGTTTTCCCCTTACAATTTAAGTAGGTCTTTAAAAAGTAGACTAAATTAGTAATAAAACAGTGAAAACTGCAAGTCGATATCTTTTTCCTATCCTGAGATATCGTAAGAAACAGGTAAATGGCGGGAATTGTTCTTCCAACGTCTAGTATGATATGGGTGCAATCTAAAGTAGTATATATTATAAAGCAATCAGATCAATAAGACACATTGAAGTCCGAGTAAACGAAAATAGATGCATTAACTCTCGTAATGTTATTACGAATTTTTTTCGCCCGGCCCTTCATTATTTTTTATTATTGGTACCTTTTTACTTTACTTTGCCTCACTTAATTATCATGTTGTTAGTTAAAATCTATTCACATAGCATAAGATAATTTCATTAAATAATTTGTTGTTTTATTGAAACTGTACATAAACATATAACGACAAACGAAAAAAATTAAAACATTTTTATCATTATAATACCGAATAAAACATGCATTAATAAATAAGTAGTCACCTGTGTTCTCTTAAAATATTTTGGACGGTGGTTCGACATATACCGAAGTCTCTAGCTATAGCTCTGGTGCTTGAATGAGGGTTAACATTTGCATAAGCTAAAACATCAATAACATTTTCCTCTGTTCTACCTCTTCGTTGTCTTCCGTACACAGGAAGATTCACATTTCCAGTAGTACGCACACGGTGTGCGAATCGGAGAAAAACTCTTCTGCTGTGATGCCGTCTGTTTGGGTACTGCAGTGCATACACTCTAGCAGCAACGGTTGCATTTCTCATACATTCAAAATGAACTGCCAACATATCAAATGCTTCTTCATTTGTAAGAATCATTTTGGTACGAAAAGATAAAAAAAGTCTATTAAATGCAACACAATGAATAATCTTTGACATATGCCTGAAAATCATAACTTGCTTGTTTTCAACAGCGAATTTATTTTATATCTTACATGGCCCTCTTTACTAATTTTGTTGTCATCAGTAAATCGTAATTCATATTTTAAACTGTATTTGTTGTTGCTGGGCAAATATCGGTTTTTATTGATATTTTATGCTTTTGATTTACTAACACATCGCTTGAAAACAAATATAACATTCTTATATAATTAAAAAAATGTCCGATTTATCACATTATTATTTTATAATTTGTTCTCATTGTTAGTAGAGACAGCATTACATTTAGGTAATCTAACGGCAACCATAACATTAGTATGATAACAGTTTAAATTACTGCAGACCAAGGTAAGATCTTTTCATCCAGGCTAAATTTAATAATTAACGCGAACTATCCTACTAGAGGTTGGAAGAACAATTCCCGCCATTTACCTGTTTCTTTTGATATCTCAGGATAGGAAAAAGATATCGACTTGCAGTTTTCACTGTTTTATTACTAATTTAGTCTACTTTTTAAAGACCTACTTAAATTTTTATGCTTCCATTTAAAATTGTAAAGAGGAAACACAATATTAAAAAAATATTAAACACCGCCCTCTAGCATTTATGTTATTAATCAGATTGCTTCAAATTTACAAATTCTCTATTCTTTGACAAAAGCTCTTTCAAACAACATCAAGTTTATTGAAATCAGTCAAGCAGAACCTGAATTAAAGGCGTTTTTTCGTAACAAGGTTCCCACTCTCCCCCTCCCTTATTTGAAGAGATAGACTAAAACTTGTCAAATAAAAAATATGCAGAATTTGGCGAGGAATCTGATTATAATATTTAATATGCTCCTTAATTGAGTAAATTTTGATAAATTTTGCGTTTTAAGATTTTAACTGTCAAATACGCTTTCTAGCGGTAGACCTACAATTCTGAAAATAATTTCCAGGCGTTTCTCGAAGCCACTTTTGTTATAAAAAATTTTTTCCCGAACCTGTGCTACAATCCGTTCCTAAGATATGGCCGAGGGCCGTTCTTAGTTGGTGGCCACCCCGTACACTGCCTTAATAAATATCGAAGAAAGGTCAATTAAATAAAAAATTATCGCACAGTTTTTGATTTTCTGAACAACTTAAATAGTTTCCTTAAAATAGATAAGGTAGATAGGTCTTTAAAGTGTAAATTTTTAGTGAACATATTATTTGATCTACAGTCTGTCCAGAAAAGAAGCGAAGGAATCAACGAGGCGTTAGCCGAGTGGTTTATTTACACAAGTTTCACTATGAAGTTCATATCGAACGTGTATCATTAAAAATTTTATCTACGCCAGTCCAAATAGATTTTCTTTGCATATATTCGATTTGTTTACAATATCAGAAACGTTTTTGAAAATAAAAATTCAAAATTATTAAGTGCCCAGATTAGTATGTTCTAGTAACCGTGCTTGTTGATTGTTGCAATTTTTACTTTGATAACGTCATTATTTGCGTTCAATTTTGTGCTTTACATTCAATTTAATAGAAAAAAGTATTAAAATGAGTGATTGTGATTCTGAGAGTGTACCTTCGGATATCGAAGGTATTGCGCAAAACGTAGTCAGTTCCCTACTTCCCGAAAAATCAAGACAAACGTATGAGCAAACCTATGCAAAACTTGAAGATTGGTGTAAAGGGAAAGGAATCAAGAATAGCAGCAATGAAAAGGTTCTTCTAGCATATTTCGAACATCTTTCAAAACACAGCAAGCCTTCTTCTCTTTGGGTATATTATTTTATTTTAAAATTTGGGTATTATTATGAGTTCTTCATAATGGCACTGGGTGCTATTATAAAGGCCATAATGACACCCAAATGAAGATGATAAATATGTCATAATGACACTGGTGTGGAATAATATACAAACAGAACCACAGGCTTCAAAGCCAACTTAAATTGGAATCCGGAAATTGGTTTAATTATTTAAGAATAGATTGCGAAACGTATTGTATACTTTTAAAATTAGTAACTCAATTGATCGTCAAACTACACATGTAGCTAAGAAAAGCTAATACAACTCATGACATGAAACCTTGAGTTTCCATTGCTTGTTTATATTTCTTAATAGAACGTTGGAAGATAGTGAATTTTTCCGTAATAACGTCTGTCTGTAAATAATTTTTTGCCAACCACGTTAAGTAAGTCTTTTATTGCATTATGGCAACAGCAGGTGCTTTTCCTTCCAAAAAGTATTTGTTTATCATACTTCATTCCTTTTATTTGATGGTGTATTTTACTGTGCATAATTACAATACACCTTCAAATTACATGCCCATTTGTTGATACTTTGCGGTTAGGTTTTTATGTACCATGCCCCATGTCCCATAAATCGGATTAAGCATATATTGGTAAAAGAAGAAATAAGTAACTATATTTTTAGTCACTAATGTTTTGTTTTAATGGGGAATCTCGTAAACTATAGTTCGTATGAGAAAATGAACCGAGCATCCTCTCGAAAAACTAAATGTTGTATTTCAAATTTGGATAACGTCTTTTGTTTTCGAATTATAGCCAAAAATTCAGATTTTTCATTTCTTGTCCATATCTCGTTTTCTTATGAAATTTAAAATAATAATTTCTACGTTCTTCAGGCACATTTTAGATAAGAATTCAGTGGTGTAGTCAATTCTTTAAAAATATTCTTGAAATTTGAGTTATAGCATAAAGTTGTATTTTTACTCCCACATCCAACGGGTGGGATGTACTGCATCACTAAAAAAATTTAAAATTTTTTTTATTTGCTCAATCGCTTTAAAATGTTTGATAACGTCCAAAAACAAAATTTGAGCAAAAAGAAATGTCTGTGTGTATGTGTACTCCATAACTTTCGAAGCTCTTAACATAACTTGAAATTTGGCGCACATATAGATGTCTACTACTGAAAGCGACTGATTGTTTTTGGGGTCAGTGGGGTATGGGGAAAGCGGTAAAATTGGGAGGTAAGTACCCTTTTGCAAATTTTTATTTTTTTGACATTCTTTTCTTTTACAATGTGGTTAGTAATATAATTGTGAGTATCTTTTGTTGCTATAATTTTTCTGTACAACAACCGTCACTTTAAAAAAAGGTTTGTTCCCAAATATCACCGGAATTACTAAACATATTCAAAAATTGAAAACAGCATTACATAGGAAATAAAATTTCTCACAAAAAGTGTTTTCACAATTTTTTTCGGAAATTTTGTCATTTTCAAAATATTTCCAAAAAACTCGATTTTGGAACCCGTCCACACGATTTTTTTGAAATTTTGGTATTAGATATCAAATCAAATTTCTGATCGAAAAGCATTCTTTTAATTGTTTTGTAAAGTTAATCATTTACGAGTTATTTACAAAAAAAAAACGATTTTTTGATGTGGAAGCATTGATACAATTGCACCGGTTTTTTATATGGAACGCGTAGTTGGTGGTCACATTAACAAAATGACTTATTTTTTTCTCTTATGTATCCCCATAAAACGAAATCTATTCTTGTCAGATCAGGGGACCTAGCTGGCCACCTCACAGGTCCATTTTTGGAAAGACTATTGAGATAATCTCTTACATCTGCAGAGTAGTGAGCAAGAGCGCCATCATGTTAATACCACATTGTGGCTCTAATATCAAGAGTAATATTTTCTAATAAGTCCGGTAAATCGTTACGCAAAAAGTTAAGGTACTTCTCACCATTCAAGTGTCCATCAAAAAAGAATGGACCGATGACATAATCCTCAACCATGCCACCCCAGATACTTAAAGGCCACTTATGTTGATTATCAACTTGTCTTAATAAATGTGGATTTTCTGAGGAATAATAATGAAAATTATGTGTATTAACAAATCCATTCTTATGAAATGTTGATTCGTCTGTCCATAAAATATTATAAAAAAAATTTGGGTTTTGAGCAATTTTTTCTCTGGCCCAGTTACAAAATCTTACTCGATGGTCGAAGTTTGCATCGCTCAATTCTTGGTGTAACTGAATATGATAGGGATGTAAGCGATTCTTCTTTAAAAGACGGCCTACTGATCTCTCACTTATACCAACTATTTCACTTATCCTTTTGTCTTCTGTGATGATCCTCTTCGACGGCGAGAAGAACCCTCAATTCACTATCTTCATTTGTAGAAGGTTTAACACGTTTATGTTTGGAGTAATTGGCACATGAAGTTGAAATAAATCTACTCATAACTTTCTGAAACGATCTTGTGTTTGGATGTCCTCTATCTGCATATCTTTCAGCATAAATTCTGCTGGCCAATAAACAGTTTCTTTCTGTAGCACCCAACATGAATATGATATCAACTAACTCATTTTGTGTAAAATTCATTTTATAAAAATCTTGATCACTAACAATAACACTCGTAAATGGTTAACTACAGTTTTATTTATTTACGTCAAACATTCAATTTTTATAAGAAGCACACTTGATTTTAGAATTTTACTTGAAATTGAAGTAAATAAATAAATTCTTGTTAACATGCAATGCTTCCAGTACAAAAATTGGAATTAGTCTTCTATCATAATATATTAGTTTCGGTTGCGTCTTTTAATGTATAATACAATTGTTTTATGATGTTCTTTTTTAGCTATACGGGGCCATAGATTTAAAAATGTCTCAATAATCTACATTTTGAAAATTTGAAAATAATTCGGAAACGGCTATATTTAGAGATAGGGAATTGTATGGCGAACTGATAAGGGTTAATATGTAGAAACCAAAAATGTAATAATATACAGGGTGTTTTCTTTGAAAAAGTTTTACTAGTTCGAATAATTGTTGATTGGCAGGTCAATTATAAGCACCCTGTATGCAATTATGTCATTTTCTTCACATTAAAAGGAAGCTCTATCTGTGTACTTCTTCTCAGATAAATTAGATAACTTTTATTTTTCAACAGTTAAGGAGGTACATTTTCAAAGCATACTCTGTAATTTCAATTTTTTTTAGAAAAATCGAAATAACTCAAAAACGGCTATATTTAGGGATAGGGAAATATATTGCGAATTTGTTAGTAACAATGTGTAGAATTCAAAAAAGTAATAATATACAGGGTGTTCCATTTAAATTTTTTTATAATAATTTGGTCCTCTTTAAATAAACAACCTTTATTCGCGTGAATAATTTTAAAATATGCACACAACTAAACGATAACTGCATTCCAAATTTTATTAATCTAGCTTATATAAAACGGAAGATATAGAAGAAGTCGCTCTTGTTGCCGGACCCTATATATATATATATATATATATATATATATATATATATATATATATATATATATATATATATATATATATATATAAAAAACAAAGGTAAATTTGACTGATTAATAATATTAATAAATATTTAAACAAAGGTTTGTTATTGGGAATACAGTCAATTAATTAATTAACGCTCAAAAAAGAAGGAAACTCTTTTGTTTTACTAATGTATCTTTACTAATCTAACTAATCTACTACCTTGTGTATAAGAAATTTTTCAGATTCACTTAAAATATTCATTCTAGCTTTCAATGTTATTTTTACAAAAAAAAAAATTGTAATGGCTGCAGTTATTTACAAATTGTTATTGCAACGAAATACAAATTTTTATAGAAACAGAACTGGATATAACGATACTAATGTACATATGTATATATCGTTATTTATTAAGTACATATATAAATCTTTATAACAAATTTAGTCGCACTAAAAACGTCATAAGCATCTCGAACATTAAGGACTCAGACAAGGATGTCAGACAATAATTAGAGTCGTCGCTTCGCTCCTCCTCCAATCGGTCGGTAAAATGTCCTTACTGTTCTAGATACTTAATATACTATTTTATTTTTACCATATATTCCAACCTTGACTCCGAAATTTTTAAAGGTTTTCAAAAACTTAAAAGGGATTAAAATTGCTACTAGAAATCTTAAAACGATTTCTACATTATATACTAAAACAAAAGCTTCATTATCTGATTTGAAGAGTTCCAATATTGTTTATTCCATTCCATGTAATAATTGTAATAAAACCTACATTGGCCAAACTTCATGTTATTTATTGGGTAGAATCACTTCTCACAAAAGTGATATAAAGCATAAATTATTTTCTTGTGCTTTAACAGAACATCCAATTAGCCTTTCTTATAATGTGCATTTTGACCAAATAAAAGTTTTGTGACGTGAAATTAATTATTTTAAAAACTCTCTTTTTAGAAATGGTAGAAATAAATTTTAACACTAACTGTTTATATAAAAAATCTGACATAAATAAACTAAGCAATATTTATAATTACATTTTAACTTTTGAACATTAATATTATCCATTTTATAATTTATGTCTGGTTATATAAACAATATTTTTTTTATTATAAGTTCTTTATGAACGAATAAGTTCAAAGGTAAATATGTAATTAAAAATTATTATTAATTGGGGCTTAAACCTTGATGGCGCAGTTGGTTAGCGCGGTACTCTAGCAAAGTACAGGTCGTAGGTTCAAATCCTACTCGAGGTAAACTTTTTATTCATGTATTTAATAAAATTAATAATAATTTTTAATAATTTTTTTAATTATTATATTCATATTCTTTCTTTTCAAGTTAATAACATCTTTATTATTATAATTATTATTATAATTTCAAAATTCTTCATTGTGATCTTTTTACATCTTAAATATTGTAAACACATTTACATATGTCACATGTTTTAATTGCAACTATTTGTTATGTATAATTTAAAAAAAAATGTATTATTGTACGGTTTGATTTTTATCTTACTGATAGTAATTAATTTACTAACTTGTTAGTTGTATTAATGTTATGTTTTACAGATTGTCTTGATAAAGGAAATGAAACTTTCCGACTCTCCTTCTTATTATATATATATATATATATATATATATATATATATATATATATATATAGAAGTTTCAATTTTGTGATTGTATATATTAAAGAAAACCCCAAAAAAAATTTTGTTATAGGAAGAAAATATAAATTTACTCCTAAGTGGTCGAAAGCTTGACCATCAGCATAGAGTGTGCGTTTTATTTGTATAAGGTCAAATTCACTGCAACACTTAGGAATAAATTTATATTTTCTCTATATATATATATATATATATATATATATATATATATATATATATATCATGTGGGGTCAAATTACTTATTTTTTTTAGGACTATGTTTTATTCAAAGTATAATAATTACCGAAAAATCATACTGTTTTAAAAAAACCAAGAACACAAAACTATAATATTGAAGATGCTGTTAAACCAACTACAGGATACTTATAATATATATATATATATATATATATATATATATATATATATATATATATATATATATATATATATATATATATATAAATATTAAACTAAACTTTCAAATTGATGTTTTCGACACATAGTGCACATCGTTTTGAAACATTCCGAATTGTGTTGTAAATATGAATATTAGAGACAGAATTAACACACTGTATAAAATTTTGTCTTAGTTGGTTTATATTATTATTATTATTACTATTTTTATATAAATTGTCTTTAATATGTCCCCAAAGGAGAAAGCTATGGGGCGTTAAATCGAGTGAACATGGTGGCCACGTCTCGGGAACATTTGTTCCTATCAATTTGTCTTGAAAATAAATGTTTATTAATTCAGCGACGTTTCTACTATTTTGAGGGGATGTCCCATCTTGTTGAAAATATAAGTTTCGTCGAATGTTAAAGGGTAAGTTATCTAAGCAAATCCTCAACTATATGTTGGTTTAAAGCTACAGAATATAGTTGACCATCCCGTTTTTTTTCATTAATGTGATAGGCTAAAATGCGATTTCCGAATAAGGCACACCAAACACGAAGCGTCTTTGATGTTGAACGTCAATGTTACGATGCGGATTAGTTTCGGACCACCAGTGCTCGTTGTTCCGATTGAAAATCCCGGCACAACTAATGTATGCTTCATCGGTCTAAACAATATGTGTTGAGAATAATGCATTTTGCTCTATTTGATGAAGATACCAATTACAACATTCTAGGCGTCGTGCAGGATCGATTAGTTAGAGATGTTCTTGCTTATTACTTTATATGGCCTGAATTTATATCTTTTTAAAACTAACAATGCTCGACTTCGTTGTATACCAGACTCAGACTCAATTTGGCGGTTTCAGTTACCATTCTGATAACATTGACCGCAACTTCTCAATATTGTAATTTTTTGTTCATGGTTTATTAAAAGTGCCATGATGTACGAGATTTTCTTTTAATCGTTTGAAAATAGAATTATTAGTCTTCTTTCGGGGTAACGATTATAATATAATTACCTTGCAACATCAGAATTATCACTACTTTGAAAACATTCTAACATAGAAAACATTTCATTATTTTCAAAATCCATATTTTGCACTTTTAAGGTGATAATAAACAATTAAATGTTATTAAATTACCAGTTTGTAACAACGCAACCTACTTTGCTCTATCGGAAAGGTTGTAAATGATACAAGCCTATTTTTTCTCCACACGTGAAATTTTTATGTCCCAAAGAAATATGTTTTGCTAAAAAGCAGGAGAAATGAATAATTTGAACCCAAATGATGTATATCGTTGGAATCGGAAGAAAATTGCCATAGCCAACTACACGTCCCATTTAAAAAATACAACTTTATGCTATAACTTGAATTTGAAGTATATTTACCTTTTGTATAACAGGGGCCAGAATAAGATTTACGTTTCGTCGGCGTGCCGTAGTATTTAATTAACACATTTTTTTACTTAAATTTTTTTTCTAAAAAAATAAAAAATAATATAAAACAAACTTAATTAGCTACTAGATTTGTTTCTTTTATCATTTATGATGATTTGCAAAAAAATGAAAGAAATAAGTAAGTATTAATCACAAAACAATAAATATAAATGAAAACAAATTTTAATTGATACGACTTCTGATACTGTATAGATCTTGATAGCAAATCAACGTCCGGTTCGATTTGTGTAATACTTAAGCGCAAGTTATTTTCCAAACCCGTATCAGTTATTGAAGTTCTGTACCTCGATTTTAGATACTTCATTTTGGAGAAGAGCTGTTCACAACAATGTGTTGAACCAAATAAAGAATAGCTGTACTTCGAATTATCAACTAAATTCGGAAATTCTTCAGCCGGCAGATTTTTATAAAACTCGCGAAAAGATGCCAAATTAAATGTAAGAGTTACATTTCGGATAATTAATAATTTACATTTCATGTGTCTTGATATTTCTCTGTTTATTTTTCCATGGTTCTGGTTATTTTGAATATGCATGTTTAGTGTTTATGACTTGAGTGTTATCTTTGTGTACATATTTTGTAATCCTCATCTTTATTCGCAATGCTAATATTTTTACGTGTATTCAAAATTTAGAAGTTAGGCTATTTTGAATTACATTAAAAGTTTATGAGTAATTTATTTGTTTGTGGTATCTGTTAATTTGCAAAACTTTGCAGTGTCATTTCTTTGTAGTAGATTGAAGTATTTTATGAGAAATTTGGAGGTAAATACTTTTACAGCAACAACATCCATTTATCGTTCATTTAGTTTGTATAAAATTTTATTGAAGTTATGTAAGTTTTTTTAAGTAATCTTTTGAAGCTTCAGTAAGCTTTAATTTAACGATTAATAAGAATTTGTCGATTTGAGGGACCGTTTTTTTGTTATTTTGGTAACAAGTGAGTTTAAAAGAAATTTTAGAATATAACGTAACGTAAATGATGTAGGGAGTCGGTCGTTGACCGAACAGCTGTTTGATTTTGCATACGAGGGCTTTGCGAATAGTCGCAACATTTTGAAGGATTTTTATAGGAATCGACTTAGCGATAGTAGACTGATTTTTATGCGGTAAGCAGTTTGTTATTTGTTTGAAAATGAGCTGTATTTTTCTCGAATTTATTTTTAGCGTATTTGTTTAGTTTATTTGAGCGAATGGCTTTGGCGCTAAGATTGTCGAACTGTTTAATGAGTGTTGGGTTTTCTTATCGTGTTTTGCGGCTTATAATATTTAAAGCTTAGAATTTCATTGGAATGTAGGTGAACTTCGGGCTAAGATTTTTAAAATAGAATTTTTTGTAGTAGAGTAGTTTGATTTTTTAGTGAATATTATGGTTTCCTATTAGGCCATTATAATGTATAGTTCATGACAGTTTCCCGCTATAAATGTATTTAACTCGTGGCGCCTTTTTGACACTTTAGTGAGTGAGTATTTGGCCTGTAACAATCAGAGTATGGTTTTAATTTTTTTTTGCTATTTGTAAAGCAACAACATAACTTGCTTTAGTGTTATTTTCATTTTCGTTGATGTTCACAAAGACATTTTGTTGATGTTTCAAAGATTTTTCTAAGTTCTCAATTTTGTTTACTTTTTCTGTACCATGATATTTATCATAATTGGCATGTTTAATTTGTTCGATGCCATTTGAGTTTTAGAACTAAAATTTTTAATATTAAATATGTAATTATAATTATTTTTCTTATTAAAATTATTCCAGAATTCCTTTTTATTACCTTTAATATTTTAATTAAATATTTTACTTTAAAACAATGCGGCAGTTCATTTATTACGACACTACGAGACTACATGAGGGATCCCCCGAAAGAAGAAATGAATTGTCGAACATTTTTGACAATAATTGAACATACTCGAAGTTGCTGCGTTCGAGTTTCTGTTATGACGTTAGTACTAAATTATGAATAAAAATTAAACTGTAAATTTCTAATTTAAAATTTATTTATATTTTTATAAATAAGCGAGGTATGGCCATAATTCGAAAACAAAAGACGTCATCCAAATTTGAAATGCACCAGTGAGTTTTTCGAGAGGATGCGCCGTTCAGTTTTTCATACGAACTACAGTTTACGAGACTTCGTATAAAAACGTCGAAATTTGGCCACCCTATACATAATATACAACAGTAACAATACAAATGACACGCTCATATCTTTGAATTCCTAATGTATGTTGTGAGCAGTAAATCAGTTTTTTATTGCAAGCAGTAAGCAAAACAAGAAAAACTCTACATAAAACATACTGAAATAGTCAAAGGTATTAACTACAATTACCCCAACTTTAGCTTTTATTCGCGTTTGTATAGTTAATTCTGAATATACACATTAGCCCTATAGTTATATAAAATAAGTTTCAAAATATTTTGTTTAAACACAAATTTTGTTCCAACAATACTTTCTTATAGTAGTGATACTATGCCCATATTTCTAATATCCATTCAATTGGTTTTAGAAAAAAAATACTGGGCATTTTTGCTTACTACATTTTGTGTTGAATAAAGTTCTTGTGGCGTGTAAATTTCTTTACACATAATACTGTTATATAAAAAACCATAGTTTTTTGATACATAAGTACTAAATGGACCACTTACAAAATACAATTTTTAATTGGGAAACAAATGCAGTTGAGTTCCCTGCGAAGTTTGACTGCAAAACTAAAATTTCCTTGAAATATATAGGTTTGCAGATATAAAATTACATTAAATTCGGTTTAATTAAATTTAATTGCTCCCAAATTAAATTAAACAAGCGTTTTATGAAAACTGCAGCATAATTATGACCCCGTTAATATGACACTAAAAAGTTATTGGTGGATTTCAATTATAACAACAAATTTAAACAAACGTGATCAACATTCAATATGAGTGTATGTTTGCACAATGAAAAAAAACTTTCAAGCCGTGGTTATTTATTATAGTTTAAAATGTAATAAAAGTTTGGCATTCATTTTATTAGGATCTAATAAAAAGACCCTAAAGTTCCAGCGTTTACATGAAATAGAATTTTAGATCTTTCCTGCTAATGTATTAGTTTTTACCGTCGCTTTTATCAAGAAATATAGTTCTCTAAATTTTTTCAACAGGTCTCAGCTATAAAATGTATATAATGCGTGGAACATATTTTAATATGATTAAGATAGAAAGAGTTTTATGCCACAACTCCAAAAATGTAATTACCATAAAATTATTGCTCTATGGAGTTGTAAATTGATATTTTCTGTATAGAGCTTAAATGTTATTATTTCCGTTGATCAATATAAAATTAATATATTTTAAACTTGACTGATATTGATTTGAATATTTACAATAAGGTTGGAAAGCATGTGTACATGATTGCACTTAATTAATTCTTTAGCTATTTGTAAATGTTCATTAATGTAAAAGCTAAATTCGGAATAAATTTTATCAAAATATTGTTCAGTGTGTATTCCTAGTGGACTACAAAAGAAAATGTGGAATAAAGCCACCTGTTAGCCTATTTACTGCACACATTTTTCCCCACGAATGTGTAATAAATTCAGAAAACTTACAATAATATTTTCCAAATAGATGCACAGATTGTACTTGTATTTTTCACTTTTTAAAACGTTATCGCAGTCTTACATCATTGCCATATTTCGCAATTCACGCAAACCGTTTTCTGAAGCTTTCAGTGGGAAAGCGCCAACGAAACTGACGGCGTCGGGAAATTTTAGCCTCACCAGCCGCTGCTAAGCAACATCACCACGCCCATCCGGATCCAGCTAGCAAAGCATCACTGCATCTCCATTTACTTAGTGTATTCTTTGAATATAAAGAGTACTTTAGAAGAAAAAATAGGTCTTTAAACCTCAAAGCTGTAATGTATATGTAGTCGGTTAGAAAAATAAAACGAAAGTTTTCAAGAATCTTCTAAGTTTAATTTAGTCTTGAAACTTGTCTTGTCTCTTAAGACCCAAATGTCGCTTGAAACAAAAAAAAAATTAGCAATGGTCTCACAATTTCCTTCTGATTGTACTGCGGATATCTAGCATTATTGGTCCACTTTAACCAAACGCGCGTTCGTATTACTTGTGTACTTCAAAACCCATTAACTATTTGTAGGAAATACGATGAAATTTGATATAAAATACAGAAAGTGTGTGTTGTGCTTTTGTCCTGCAGGATGATATTACAGGTAATTCTGAAATACACAAACAATAGTTGACAGTATTAAATATTATTGTAGCAAATATAATTTTCGGTAATATCAAAGAATTTCTTCTCTATCATTCTACGCATTTCTATAGCGTTTCCCACAATCGTTTCATGAAGTAGGAAGCACTGAATAGAAAATATTATCAGTTGGTTTGTTTTGAACATGTTTATGTAGTATTTTTATCCATAATAATCAAGCAACATGAAACTATAGATGAAACGCTTAAAGTTTTTTATTATATTACATAAAGTTATTTCGTTATAAGAACGTAATGGTGGCTTAAAGGGTAAATGTCAAATGAGTAGCAAAAATACATATGTAATATAAAATGATTGACTTTTAGTAACTTTCGCAAAATATATAATATAATACTGTACCCTGTGCTTTTGTTATTCTTTGTACTAAAATATCTTAACACAGTGCATATCCTAAAATTGGATAACGTACGGTATAAGTAGTGATATTGTAAATTTGTTCTGAAACCAATTAATACAACAAATAGGATTCCAAAAATATGTTAATAACTACTTCATATGTTGTGCAAGATAATTAAGTCTTGATTCCAGGAACGTAACTTCTGCTGCAAAGGTTTAATGTATAAACACTGCTTACGAGAACGGGAGCAAAATTCAATATATCCTTACAACTCTATTTGTTCCTATTGTTACCAAGAATACTTCTAGTACTTTGTTTTGCATAAGTGTCATCAGTCTTAGTCTTGAGAGTGTTTTCGCACTTGAGTCGAATTCATATGTTATGACTTTTTCCCAAGCACTTAACTACTCTCAGATTCGAAATTTGGAACCTTTCGATTACAAGTCTGACCCCTTTACCGCTGAGCCACTGAGTAATCTAATATATACCTTTTAGAACTAATATATATATATATATATATATATATATATATATATATATAGCTACATGTAAACAAATTCATCACATAATACGTGACACAAGGCGTCAAAAGCATATTGGTGATCAAAACAATACAAAAAGCACAGAACACATTTTTTATTATTGAACATATTGTTCAGCGGCGGCCACAGAGTTCCCTTCACAGAGCCCGTGCACCATGTACATATCTGCGTACTCGTTGAATGAGTACATGATCACCAGTGAAACATGAAATCGAACGACGCAATGGGTGCAAAAAATGCCTGCCACATTGATGTATACAAACGTCACCACAAAATTGGCCCAGTTGCCAAGCGTATTTTTCTCAAATTCTGCATCTTTTAAAATCTTAATTTGAGATTTTAGAAGGTGCGGAATGCAACCAAAAAATTGTAAAAAAATTAAACATCAATATTTTGTTTGAAAATGAATTTTTCATCGGATACTTTCCCAGATAAAATTTTAACACTAATTAATAAACACCGTGTGTGTATATATATATATATATATATATATATATATATATATATATATATATAGGGATCTCGAAACCGATTAAATTAGGGTAAAGTTGCGCAATGGGGTATATTATCCCATCAAGAAACTAAGTTCATCTTACTTTCGGAGATATTCGAAGCAAACCGAAATTTTGGGATTTTGTTATTATTTTTTTCTGAAGCTATTTGAAGAGATCTAAAAAAGTGAACGGTACTTTCTTATTCCCACTTTTCTTGGTCTTTAAATTGGCATTCACAGATTTTCTGTACGTTTCGTTTCCAAGAAACTTCATTTTTTATATGGTCGTCAAAAAAGTACACCCTGTATTATGCGGCATTTGTCATCACGAATCTAGCGATATGCGACACAATATGCTTTCGCATGATTTTATTAAAGAAAAATCGTTTTAAGAAATTTAGAGCTTTATTGCTATGCAGTATGTCTTGGAATTCATGGTAACGGAAAAATAAGACGATTGTCAAATCTGGCAGAACTCATTTCATTGAAATAATCAGTTGCATCACTTTTGTTGCACTTTTTAACGTTGTTTATTATTATTAACAATGGAAGAAGAAATTTTTACAAACGAAGATAAGTTTGATATGCTGTTCTGTTATATTTTATGCCAGATAAATTGTGTGGAAGCCGAATGGATGTATTTGAGCCAGAACGGAAACAGCCAGGCAAGTCCATTTTTAGACGTTTAATGTCTAATCTAAAAGCATACGGTTCATTTAAAAAACCTGTGATCTCCCGGAAAGAAATTCAAATGCTGAATTATATAAGTTATGCTTTGAAAAATAAATCATTTTTAAATCAGTTAAAGTTCTAATTTAGTTTAAATAATTGCCATAACCAACTGTATGTAAATTCTTATACCTTTCAAAATTAAAAATGCAGTGCAATTGTAATTTATTTATTGTCATTTTCCGTTAAACAACGGAACAAAACTCGTCAACATAATACACAAAGTACATAATACATACAATACATGAAATTAACAGTTTGTAGTACAGGTGGAAAATTCTTTGATATTGTAACAGCAATTATTGAGTAAAAAGTGTTTTACGTTTCGCTTAAAGGTGCTATTACTTTCGATTGTTCTTAGTTTAGAAGGAAACATATTGAATAATTTTACTCGAACTATGTTGGGTGTTTTGGAACAATAAGTATTATGTTTGTGCCTGGTGTTATGGTCATGAGTATCACAGTGTCTCAAAAAGTTCTGCTTGTTTGAATGAATGTAACTTAACAGCTTCAGAAGATATACAGAAGTTACGGTTACTATTTTCTTACTTTTGAATATGTCCCGACACCATGCTCTCCGGTTAATGCCAAATATAAGCCTGAGAATTTTTTGTTGTAAAATAAAAACCCTTTGAATATCTCTACCCTACCCCCATACTATAATATTATATGCTATAGTTGAGTATGCATATTCATAGCACACATTCAAAGAGTTTCGATGTCTAGCATTGACTTCAAAGTTGTTAATAAATAGTAACATTTATTTAATTTACTCCAGACGTCACTGATATGGTTGCCCCAAGAGAATCCACTATCGCAGGTAGTTCCTAGGAATGTTTCACTACAACCTTATCGAAAGTGAATGTATCGACAGCCGTTTTCTCCGCATACTATGGTGCTCGATAATAACAGTTTTAGCTGTATTAATTAAGAGATTGTTCTTAAAACACCAACGTGAAAATTCCGTCCAAGATTTACAAGTGTATTTTTTGTTGGATCAGGTATGATCATGCACATATCGTCAGCATACATAACTAATTTAGCATGTGGTACAAAATTAGGGAAATCATTAATATATATGAGAAAGATCCCAACACGCTGCCTTGTGGTGCTCCTAGATCTATGTTAAATTCCTTAAAAGGAACGGTGTTAATGCGTACCGTAATTTTTCTGTCTTCTAGAAATGACAAGAACCAGCTACTAATACAACCTCGAATTCCTACGTTATGTAACTTTTTAGACACAAAAGATGTATCTAGAGTGTCGAAAGTTCGGGTTGTAAGGTTGTGTTGACGCACCCTGTATGTAAGATGTTATAGTGACGTGTATTACGTGTTTTGAGTACGGGTTTATTGAGTTTGAACGAAAAAAAAATTTTTTTTGTGTATATGCATAATGTATGTGGGTGGGTGATACGCCACTGGCAATTTAGGAGAAATATCATTCAGTATGCAGATACGTGTATTTGAATGTTATAGAGACATTGGTGTTGGAATAAATAGATTCTGATGAATGTAAATGTGAAGAGAAATGTGTCGATGGGACGATAATGCTTTGCTACTGTTGACTACTGAATAAGGAATGGAATGTTGGAGGATAAAGGAGTAATCTTTGCCGGAAGATGTGAAGATATAGGTATACAATGTTTTAGGAAATATGTAGAGAAAGATTTGGTATGTTTAATTGTTGATTATAGAAAGTTCTCGTAATGTTGTGCAATCAGTTTTGAGAGTACATGTACGTATATGGGATTTGAGACCTTAGACTGTACTTATTTTTGCAAATGTTGCGGAAGGAGGATGAGCGCATGTGAGAGATAAACGTTGAAAGTTGTGTAATGGTCCAGAGTGGCCACTGAATGAATGTGATGACGAGAAATGGCTTCTCCATAAAGTAATTGTAAAATTTGCAGTTAAGAACAAACATGGCGATGTATTGCAATTACAAGCGTGTTTGTACAGATGGTAGCATCAGTCGGCACTAAAAAAGTATGAGTGAATACCATTGGTGAATATAGCAAGGAAGTAAGCCATGTTTAAAGATGGATGGCTTGAGGTATAAATAGGAAAGTCAGAGATTGACGGGGGCTTTTTGATTTTACTTTTGGTGGATGTCGGTGAGAGCTCGGTGGAAGACGCGCGCGCGAGGTGATGTGTGACATCAGAATGGGCTGAGTTGGAGTTATATTTGTAAATAATATTGAAGGCAGTCATTGTTTAAACAACTGCGTAACCCAAAAAGGGATGAATCGTATAAGACATTCATAAATAAAACAATTAATAAAATTGAGATTGAAGATAAAATCAGTTTATGTTTTTTGTTCTTTACGAAAAAAAAAGTGCGTAAGCAGATTTGTAATAAGATAACAGTTGTTACGTTATAGTGTTGAGGGCGGCGCGTATGCTTGTAATGATCCTTAGTTAAAATTATTTATGGGACCACCTTTAAGTGAACGAAATATTCGTAGTAAATTGAGCCAATGTTAAAGTAATTTTATATGACATTAAAAGTTTATTTGTGTAAGGAAGGGCTAAATTGTCCTAAAGGTTGCAAGAAACTTTAAAGAGGCAACCAAATGTGTACAGTTTATTATGGGTTATTGGAGTAATAACCTCGTATAGTTAGGCTATTCGCGAGTACCGAAAGGAATAAGTGTTTGTGAAATTGTGGAGTACTTGTTATGTGCCTTCAGGCCATCTAAGGATACACATTGACTACAAATAATTGGTTTACGGGAAGAGAGAAGAAAGAAAAGCGAAGGATGAATGGACAGTCTTTAAGTAAGAATTACATTTAAGAATTTTGAAAACTCAGTTGAGCACGATTATCTTTTTGGTTAGTTTATTTGCGTGATGTTGTGTAATTTTTTTTTATTAATTAATTAGTGTTGAAGGAAAAAGGTAATCGGTCTCGAGTTATGTTGTATTGGCGGTTTTAGTAGTAAGAATTTTTGCAGAAACGCAAATTTGTATTGACAGTGGTGTGGTGGGTTGGTTTCTCAACCACGCTATTGTAGTGTATGTAAACATTTTTTTATTTGTGAGGACAATATATATATATATATATATATATATATATATATATATATATATATATATATATATATATTTATCGTTAACTTTTATTCTGTTGTTTATTTAGCCAGTTATGAGAACATTTGTGACGTTTACTTAATTGGTGACCTAGTTTTCGACAATTTAAATGTAGACTTTGCATATTTTGGTTTTAAGATTAATGAACAACCTGAAAGGTTATATTTGCCAGGTTAATTTTAAAAAGAAGATTTTCATGTTAGTTTCGTTTAACGCAGTACACTAATGACGGATCAGCTGTTGATTTAAAAATTTCATTAAGTATAACTAAGAGATGGAGTTTTGAGAACTTAATATTTACGAATGTCCCATACGATTCCGAGGTATCATAAAGGAACAATTATTAAGCCGATGACATTGCTTTTTTTTTTGGTTAGGAATTTTAAAAATCAATTATCGATCATTGAATGAAGAACTATTTTATTCATTAATAAGTAGAAATTTAACTTTATATGTATACGAGGGATACGTAGAAAATATTCAGTTAACGTGTTATAACTTTGGTATTCTGGATGTACAGGGTACAATCAGGAAGTTTGTGACGACCCGTGTATTACAGTTTTTTTTGTAACTTGTTTTGGAAATTTTGGTATACGAGGTGTATTCAAAAAGTTTCTAATAACCTGGGTAGTACTAAATATATTTGAGTTTAAGTTGAATTGTTTGGGACGAGTGTTTGTTTCAGGACCCTCGTGTGAGAGTTTACTGAGTAAGCACAATCCTACTTTCCACGATCAAGTAGGGTTAATTAACACCTAGCTTAAGACAATTATTTTAGCAAAGTTTCGATTGTGATGGCGCCTGGAGACATATTTTCCCGGACTGAGCTGTTTGAATATCGGTGTAAGGTATTTGAGCGTATTAATAATTCATTTTACTTCTTATTTCGACCACGCCCATCTCCCTGTTAGCTGGCTTGGCAACCCGCTTACATTAGTAAGCATACACGACGCCTAGTGCGGTTTGGACGTGTAACAGGGTTAAGTCAAAAAATACAGATACCACGTATTCACCTATATCTAATTTACTATTAACAAACTGCACATATTCAGAAATACATGATTCAGCCGCGAAGCCATTTCTGAAATCATGCTGGCAATTCGCTATCAGTTTAAATTTGCTACAATACGCTTGGCTACGGCTTTTTCGATTATTTTCGAAAATATGCTCAAAACGGCGATAGGTCGATAATTTTCAACATTTTTTGGGTCACCCTTCTTATGCAGTAAAGTTACGGAAGCTGATTTTTAGGTTGATGGAAACTGACCCTCTTTTATTGACACATTGATAATATTGGCAATATGAGGAGCTACTAAATCTTTACAATATTTTATTGCACGGACCGGAACTACATCTAAACCAGTAGATTTTTTATTTGACAGATTATTTATTATTTATTTATATTGGTACTCGTTTGTTTACATTTCACCTTGTTAACTACCTTCCAACAAGCTTTATCCTTATTCAATGAATTATTGATTAGATTACTGTAGTACTTTTTATTTGTAGTATAATTTGGCATTTTATTTCTTTTTTTAAGGTTTGGTACCGTTTGACCATATTTACATCGTATACTCTTTTACGTAGCCAATTTAGATTCTGCAATAGTTTCCATTTTTCATTTAAGTGTAATTAGAGTTTAATTTTATCAACCTTGGGGCAGTTCAGATTCTTTATTTATGTTTTTTTAGGACATGCAGTGTCGAAACACCTGAGAAACGTTAGAAAAAATTCATCAAACAGAATATCGACTTTAGAATCAGTGCTTCCATTAAATTGGAATTTCGAAAAACGTTTTCTGCAATCTAAAAGTGACAATTCGTTAATGTCTCTATATGTAAGAGACTGATAATTATTAAGGTTTTGCTTAACCACACAAGAGGCGACGTTCAATTCAAAGGTTTGACATTGGTGTAATCAGTCACTTAAATGTGAATAAATTTTGTGTTTTTGTTTTGTTTGTCTATTTTGGTAGCGAAACATGTGCGTGTGAAACGTGGCAAATTTGAAATCTTAACCAATTAAGTAGTGCACGGAGACGTAAAGTAAATTGAGCATTTAAATACGGAACCACTATCGTAATAATAAAAATCGTAAGTAATCAAGCAAGCAGATTATCACCGCAACGCACTTTAACGGTACAAAACGTGTCCGGTTTAAAATTGATTAGGTTTGTACAGAGATATTTACATGAGAACGCGAACGTAAGACAATATTATGAAAGCTTCAATCAAAAAACTTTCTAATAATAATGCACCTTATTAAAAAATTGGCGGTAAAACGTCGGTATGACAAAACTTTAGGGTGCTTATCATAAATTCCGAAAGATACGTAAGTCGGAGCATTTTGCAAGCTTAATGCTCTGTAGGGAGTATCGGTAAAGAACCTTTTTTTTCTGTCAGCATATTGACCTGATTATCTGGTAAGTTTTTGAACATATTTCTTTGATTGCAAATTTAAAACAATCCAACTTTTCTTTTTGGTGCTATATTTAATTTTAAGTTTAATTATAATACTATATTTCATATTTCATACCATACTTTGCTTTGACTGCAAATTCAAAATCTAATCTAACTTTTACCTTTGTTACTATATTTAATCTTAATTTTAATTAATTTTCGCAAAAGTAGGCATTTAAAGTCGGGAGGGCTAACAGGGGCCATTATCGTTGTTTATTATTACCCTTCAATTAAATAAAAGTGAAGTTTAAAAAATAGAGAAGTTACGTTATCATAATTCACGACAATAATGAAACATATTTGATTAGCTTAAAATGAAAATAATGTGCAAGTTGAAACCTAAATTATAAATTTAAATAAACAAATTATTTTAGTCTTAATGCTGTCGATACCCACGAAACTGATCATAAACAAATTAGGGTACCATCTATGCACGATTTTACTAATTAGGTTAATGAATATCCTGTTTTGTTTTCAGTGCAGTTACTATACAATTGTACAAAAAAAAATTTCTGGCATGATGCAAAGTAAACTGATCAATGTTTCCTTTTCAGCTCTAATGTTCTACAATTTTATAGGTGGAAGGCATGTTCACCCAATACCTCACAGTACAATACTACCATCTTTACGATGGCCTTCTTAATATTGGTGCTCCAATTTTCTGAGTTCTGTAAGGGCTGCAGGGTCACTATCTCCTATATTCCTTATGTACTCGCCAACACGCACAAGCCAAGTGCGGTGTTCTAACGGCTAGACCCATAAAATGACGAGTTCTGAAACAAACGTTATACCCCAGGTAAGCATAGCTAGACGCCTACACTCACATCGATTCGTATCAAACATTCGTCAACGCCAAAATCAAGGCTAAGATGAGCAAGATCTGCCTGGAATCAAATCCTGTCCCATTCGGATGCCCGGAAGGGCAGGACTCAAGCGACCTCGGTCATCAAAAGTACCAACATTGGGTACATTACTGCAAGATACATGGTAACAAGTCAAATCTTAATGCCGTTCCTACATCTTGAACGAGTGCAACCGGATATTCCGTTTCGATCAGAAACACAAGTCTCCCCTGGTAGCACTGATTCGCCTGACCTGAAATTTCCCAGATACAACGAACACTCTAACCTTCCCTTAAAGGTGGAGTATGCGCGTATTGCAAGAACAACTTAGCTTGTAACAGGACATCCACTTTTGAAAACAACAAATTTGACGTGATTTGGTTCAAACATTAGTAGGTATTGCGGCACTTCACCGTGGGAAAATTTTGAAGACCGTGGGAAAATTTTGCGGATCGTGGGAACTATATTTTGTCAATTTTTGGCAATTGGTCCGGGCCAAATCCTTTTAGGTTTGCCGACAAGGTCAAAGTTCATTGTCCAGCAATTCTTAGAATCAAAGTTTACTGACCGCGGTTTGCTTAGAAATCAATTCTCAGGGCCAAGTTCATTGAAGTTCATGTGTGGGTGATTCTTTAACCTTGTAATTTTTCAGGGTCAAGGTCGAGTTCATTGAATGTCATGTGTGTGTGTGTGATTATTTGATTTTGAAAATTTTCAACATTGTTCAAGCAATTCTTAGAATTTGACCTTCTTGGCTAAATTGAGTCAGTCCCTTCAAGGGTCAAAATTGAAGAACATGAGCGAATCGAGATCCATCCTGCATTTCGCGGTGTGTTGTGGAAACATGAGATATTTTTCTCTTTTGGTGTACACAGTCGTACACATTACGTACCGATGGAAGTCGCCGTCAGTCGATACGCAAAAGTTGGAATACATAACCATCAATAACAGGGTTAGAAACCAGCCGCACGGCGATAGCCTAACAATATCTACCAAACCACATTTAGAGTATTATACAGGGTGTGTTGATCTAATGGAACATCATACTGCTCCGTAACTGATATGTAAATGATCGAGTCCGTTTTATAATAGATAACCCTATCTTCCAACCTTTCCAAATATTCGTATAACTTCAGCCGTGCTTCGGTCGTGGTATAAGCAGCAAGCACATTTACAGGGTTGTGTGCTTCTTCTTTAAATTTTCAGTTAACAAGTAATGTCTTCATTAATTGGTAAAACAGAATTAATATCACTAGAAGGATTAGTCATCATGTTATAGAATTCACTAGCCGCTCTGACTATACTAGTTTTACTTTGGTTCTCACACTGTCCAAGCTTACCCCAAAGCGAGCCCATCATGAGCTCTGTTGTTTAATGCCCACAAATTTTATTTATATATTCAGTCCGACAGTTTAAGAGGAACTATTATACAGTTCGGTTGTGTATTGCCATATTTCATAAGTATCTAGTATTTGGTAACCTTTCTCGATTGCTTTCTTAATTTCATCTATTACCCACGTACCTGTTAACGAGTGTTCATCATCGTTATGATCACAGTTCCTTTTATTAAAGCTTTCACCACATGAACGACATAGAACAAATATTAATTTGCTGTTCATTTTTACAGGTAGTACTGTGTGGAATAATAATTCTAGTGGTAGTACTTTACACTTAACCCATCTATCGTTTCAATGTTTAATTTACTACATTGTTCGCTAATATGTACGGTGAGGCGACTCATGAGATATTTACCGTACTTACGGGTATAGGGATGTAAAATCAACATGTTTTATTCGTTCAGCTTATAGAAGGATTTTGCGTTTCCGGTTCGACAACCATAAAACGCATTTCTAGGATTTAGTGGTAAATATGAAATTATTCGGTGCGTTTCTGTTTAATTAAACATTTCATCCGTCATAAGCCGTCGAAAATCACACCCCCACATCTCCATAACTGTGTATCTTAACTGCGTTATTCTATTTGATTTTGCTACAGTAGCTTCATAACCATACTAGAACGTCTACGATGTACTATCTGGTAAAGGTATGTTTCACCTACGCTTGAAACAGCTAAGGCAGCCATGATAACAGCACCCATGGAATCTAGATACCTGATTAATTTCGGCACCGAATCCATCAACTTTACACCTACAACTCTGGCTTCTTTCTGCTTATCCGAATTTACTATATTAACTTGATAATTTCGTTCAACCAACAGCCACCGTATAACCACCATCGATTGGTTGCCACGTTGCCTGTAACCACGTTTTGGTATTAGTCCAATCTTGTTTGATTTTAAAAATGTGCGTCGGGATAGTTTATTGCATGCTCCCGGTAACGCGATGCTGTCGTGTGTTAATATGCCAACATCCGCTGCACAGTATTCTATAAACTCCTTCTGAAGGTCAAATACATAGTTTTCCGACACCTTTCCCTCATGCCTGGCTAACAATGCTTCTCTCACGTTACACCTGAGGTTACATGGGTCGAAAGTTTCTGTGGGTGGAATTGGACCGACATAGTTTTGATTCCCTGTCGTGCGAAATAAGTGTGGGAAATAAACTTGCTTTAGCTCCGTCAGACCGAACACCTTTGGTAATTTGCTAACAGCCATCGGAAAGTAGTTTAACGAATCTAGAAACCTAACATTGTCTAAATAGGTAAAAATCAATTTTGTACTCCTCATTATTAGTTTAGGAGTGATATCTGTGTCTGTTAATATATGATTTAAAATAAGCTCATGATCGAGACCGCCACCGTTATGAATGTTTTCCTCATATTTAAAATATGTCCCATAAATACCGATATTACATTTTACGTCAGTATTTTTTGCCGAAAACCACACAAAAATAATTTTTTTTTTCGTTTATACGTTTATCACAACACTGTACAAACACACAGAGATTAGGTTGGTGTAAGAGCGAATTGCCTTCCATTTTTTTTTCGGCATGGTTTCCAAATCATAAAAAAACCAACACGGTGTCTGTTATTTTCGGTGACCTTTTATCTACAGACATATAACACAGGTGATTTCTATCCACATCACTGTTACACATTTTACAAAATGCCTCCTCGCAAATGTGCTTCCTGGTGTTACGGTATATAGCAAAACATTTTTCACACGGACTAATTTGAGAACAAATATTATATGTCTTGTGATTATCAAAACATTTTTGACCACGAAAAGTTCTTTTACGTTCCTCACAGAGTTAACTTTGACTCCTCCCTATTTTGGGCATGGAGATTCATTTCTTGAATCAGTTGCATAGTCTGTTCTTTTTGCACACTCTCTCTATCACGAATGCGATTATAATTAAGGTTGTTGTGTACGTGCGCTTTACTGACAACCAACGCGCGCGGTAAACATAAATTATCTTTATTGCATGCCACAGTGCCCACCACACTCCTTCTCATAGCTGGTGTACAGACGCGGTCTACCTTTCCTTACGTAATTGTACAGACCTTACAAGCAGGAAGAAGGTTTCGGTGTTTAAGCCGCTAGAGTCGGATTGGTGGTAGATGGAAACTATTGTATTCCAAACATTACCAATAATAATCTCGCTAGCTGGTTTGAACCGAAACCATCCCTCTCCTTTCTTGAAAGTTGGAGCAGAACGAGAAGCACACCATATCTTGAGGTGTCAAACCTTCTATCCCCGTCTTAACAATTTTCTCGACAGATTGTTTTATCCGTTTATCCTATACCAAATCATAAAAGTCATTACTGTAGCCACAACTGTTCATCTTTTGAGTGACGAACTCACATAAAGTGTTTACTTTTGAGATATTTAGAAAAACTAAAGTACTTTGACATAGCTGAACGTCTAGGCAGCTAGTAATTATACATTTATGCATAAGTAGGTATACTTCTAGCCTCAATCTACGCCATATCGCACCAAGCTGTATTACGGAACTCTATTAGCAACCGGTATTATAGACTGGTATTACGGATCTGTATTGCCCCTGAGTTATCCAATTGACAGACTTTAAAAGATTTTGAGAACTTTAAATTGGGCGATCGAAATTTTTTAAAAAATAAAAATCGAAATATTTCTTCCAAATTCATTCATATGCGTAAATAAGTATTTAGTAGTATAACACAATTTCTAAATGCAATTTTAGTGTAAAATCAATCTGAATAATTACAAAGTATGAAATTTTTTCCGAAAACAAAGCAGAAAAAATCATGATAACCCACGCAAAAAGTCCCAAATTTTGTTTCTGCATACCATAGCGAGTATTTCAACACCTTAACCAGCCCCGATTGAACCCGAATTATCCAATTTATAGAATTTAATAGATTTTCCGAAATTTAATTTAACTTTATTTTAAGCGGATTAATCCTGTGTTTTCAAACAAAAAAGCAATTTTCTCCAAAACGGACCAGAATTAGCCAAAAATAAATAAAAAAACCCGGGCAACAACCCGTCTACTTGTTCACGTATGTATCACATATATCAAATTGGGGAGCTACCCCTAATATAAAAACGTCCCCTATCAGATATTAGAAAATAGACTACATCTTATGACAGTTTCCATTTTTCGATATCTCAATTCTGGGAGAATTTAGTACCCACAACTTCCATTTGCTTCAATTTTCATCAACCACTAATCCCGCAGGTTATAATGCAGAAGCATTTGCTGTATTCTGTGATCTCACACAAGTGATTTCCGAACCCGCTAGAATATGTGACAACCCTAACCATACTCCACAATCCACATCTTCTGAACCGGTTTCTTACAACTGAACTTCCTGTCTATCAAACAAGAGTCCTTTTCCCACTTAGTCAATCAGACCACTGCCTAATCGAAATAACTTCCTCTGTACCCTATCCAACATAATCGCGTAGGTCATGCACGTTCCCAACCAAGGTTAAATAGGGCTTGCACTGATGAACTATGGCAAAAACATAAACCCTATACCAATTCGAAATCAAATAAATATGTCAAAAATCACACCTACTATATTGCCGCAAGGAATAAGTGCAAAAACATCATCAGCAAGGCTAAAAAAATGTTTGAAGAACCTAATTGCAAAGAATTGGTCGCATGTCCTTCTGTTAGACGTAAATTTTGGGCGTTTGCTACGTGTTTAATTGGAAAACGTTTCTTTTTGATAACGTTCGTCATTATGTCAAATTTACTTACTAAAAACAGCAATTTATTCTTAGGTTGAATGCTGCGAATTCACTATTTGGCAAATTTTTACGCATCTCTAATTGCATTTAAATTACCGTATGTAACTTCTGTACACATCTTTTACTTACTTAAAAATAAATCAAATTTAGTACCTTCACCGACATCTCTGAGATTTCCGATCATTTAATATAAAGCAGTTAAAAAGGAACCTGGGATCTATTAGGGTCAAATAGAAAAAAAAAATATATTCAGAAAATACATATTTTCTATTACACATTTCAGCTTTTGGCAACAATGATAAAAACAAATTTTCTTAAGATTGTAAAATTGCTTTTAAGGTGTTGCCAATTTTCTTTCATCCTTTTTAAGAACCCCCTTGACTGTGGATGTTGATTCTCTAGAGGATTTTTCCTGTTTCTGGTTACTGGATGCTGAAGCATCATTTTTTTGGAAAATTCCCACTTAAAGTAAAACTTGGTTAAGCAAAAGCATTACTAACGCTCCAAAACAACCACGAATCCAAGTGTTCTGCGGTCTTCCGACCGTACGCCTGAGCGTAGTAGAGTCCATTCCTTTTTTTATTATTTATGTCTCAATCATTCTGGTAAAATTGTGCCGTCGCCCAAATCTACCCCATACGCTATGAAACTAATCCACTTTCGATACTAGCTCGTAGAATCAATTTTCAATAAACTTGACTCAAACAAAGTGACTGGCCCTGACAGTATTCCAGCTATCGTACTTCAAAGATGATGCCTCGAGCTGGTACCTGTATTGTCCAAACCCTTTTGGATCTCCATGTCATCTGGAGAGTTTCCCTCATCGTGGAAGTTAGCAAATTTCCAATCTATTCCTAAAAAGGGCGATAAAACCGATCCCTCAAGCTATCAACCATTAGCTATCACTCCATTCTATCAAGCATCATCAAAAGAGCCATCAATCACCAACTACTTTCATTTCCAGAGTCCAATAAACTCATAAACGGCCACCAGTATGGGTTCAGACAGAGTAGTTCTACGGATGATCTTCTTTCATTTGTCACCGAACTTTGGAGTAAAGCATTGGAAAGTTCCGGTGAAATAGTCGTAATAGCTTTAGATATTTCAAAGGCTTTTGACCAGGTTTGACACAAGTTCCTACTTGCCAAACTCACTTCGTTCGGATTATCCGATATGCTCATTAACTGGACATCCGGCTTTCTTAGCAAGGATGTACCCCAAGGATCAGTAATAGCTCCCACACTTTTCCTGCTATACATAAATGACTTTATTTCTTCAACGACTAACCCAATCCATTGCTTTGCGGACGACAGCGCTCTGCATTGCAGTTCTCAGTTTTACCGCAACAATAAGTCTAGTCAGGACAGTAAAGTGAAAATGGTAGCCTCAATCCACGGTGGGGAATGAAGAATGTACTCACGTTCAACGCCGACAAAACCCAGTGTTGTCTTGTGTTCGCCAAGAAAGACCGATCATTTTCTGCTGTATATATGAATGGCTTAGATCTCAAGTTTTCAAACCCTATTCCTATGTTAGGGATGCCTCCATCATCGAACCTTTCATCGATTGACCACCTTTTGCCAGCCAGCAAAACAGCTGTCCGAAAACCGTGATTTCTATACAAATCTAAACAGTACGTAACATCACACCACTCGTTTTACTGCATAAGGCTCAAATTCAACCTCATCTGGAATACAATTCCCACCTTTAGGTCAATACGCCCTTGATATGGTAAACCGCATCCAAAAAAGATCCATAAGTCTTATAAATGATCCGTCTCTAACTTATGACCTACAGTCTCTTGAGCATAGAAGTTTGGGTTCTTTTCTTGTTCTATCCCTAATACAATGACAAGTGCGCCTCCGAAATACACTCTTTAATGCGTTCGGTTTGCCCATTCATACCATAATTACGCACTCAAAATTCCATCTTATCACACTAAACGGGCACAATTTACATTTCTTCACACGGCGACTAAATTGTGGAATGCACTACCCAGTTTCTGTTTTCCTTCAAACTTTGATTTAAGCAAATTTAAGGTAGCCAATCATAAACATTTCTCGGTAGCCTAACAATATCCCTAACCCCTTCCCAGTGTTCCTGAGTACTTTAGCACGTTAGGCAAATCTTAGCCTGTTCAGGAACACTACTAGTAAAGACGTGTAGCTTGAATATAATTAATACACACGTTAAAAGTGATGACGAATCACACCACCGTACGCATAAATGAAGATTTCCATTTTCAGGTTGGACAACGTCTTATGAAGGGGATACATAAAGTCCTCAAAACGTTGCATAACAATTCAAAGAACGTACTAAAGGCAAAAAAGTATGCCGGAATGAATATCAAGGTACTAGGGGAGATTTTTAAGTTATCTACCTAGCTATGAAGGGAAACAGGTATATGGAAACAAAAAAATTATTTTTCTACGTAACTTCCTCCTACATTAACACATTTAGTCCAACGTGTCTCCAGTTGTTCTATACCTTCAGAAAAAATTCATTTGTTTGATCCGCAAAGTAATCCTGTGCTTCTTGCTGAAGAGCTCCATCCGACTCAAATCGTTTACCCCGTAAATGTTTTTTTAAATGTCTGAATAAAAAAAAAGTCGCATGGTGCTAAATTCGGGCTATACGGAGGGTGGACAAGCTCTACAAAGCCACACTCATTCAAAATTCCCTGCACGATACGCGCATTGTAAACGCGGCAGTTGTCATGAAGTAGCAGTGTCTTTTTACGATGCGAGTTCTGCCATTTTCGCAAGAGAGCCGTTTTTAAGTTCTTAATTGTGTTTCCATAAGATTTAGCGTTTATTGTACACCCTCTTTCCATGTATTCCACTAACAAAACTCCCTCAGAATCCCAGAAAACAGTTGCCATCAACTATTTTCCCAAAAATTGTGTCTTTGCTTCTTCGGCGGTTGGGAGCCTTTATGAACCCACTACACCGATTACTGTTTGCTAGGGGTGTCCCAGTGATAGACCCACGTTTTGTCACCAGTAACAATTTTATTCAAAAAGTCACGGTTTTGCGCCAAAGCCGACAAATTGTCTCGTTTTTTTGTTCCCTGCATTGTTTTTGCTCTGGTGTGAGCAACTTTGGAATCCAGCGTGCAGACACTTTTGTTATCCGTAAGTTCTCATGCAAAATGTTTAATGCAGTTGTTTCCGATATGTTGAGTTCTTTGAAACCATGTAAACCTTTGCTCGGCGGTCTTGCAGCACCAATTGTTCAACCTTGCGAACAATTTCCTCCGGTCTCGCTTCCACAGGCGGGCCATTTCTTGGATCGTCTTCAATTTGAATCCCTCCCCCCCTCCCCCAACGATACTGTTTTCACCAAATTTAACTTGGTAATATGATGGCCCATCATTTCCATACACTGTAGTCATCCTCTCGAAAATGATTTTTGGATCATTTCCTTCGTTTGTCAAAAACTTAATGACACTGCGGTACTCCAGTTTCATTTCGCTCATCTTACTGCACTAATTACCGTGGCAAATTTATGCTACTTTACAGACTGACTTGATATTTTGACAACGTCACTTTGCATGTCTAACGCATATGCAGTATTGTTTTCGGTCGCCTAGCAACCCGTTTTCAAAGCTAGGTATATAACTTAAAAATCTGCCTTCGTATATTATTTTTTATCATTTTCAGATTACTGGTATTGTATATAAAGAGCGCTGATTTTGAACGGTACAAAGGTTAGCAGTGGAACGAAAAAGTCACACAGGACATTGAGATTTAGCCAAATAAAGTAGAAAGTTGCAACTTTAGAAGTCAAACAGAAATTTCTGCCGAAGAAATTGAAATTGACTACCTGTGTACAGCAAACTGTTTAAAGCTTAATAGGCAGGAAATTGTTACGATTCGCATGTATGGTTCATGGTGCATTCGATTTATGTGAAGGGAGCATGGAAAGGGGTTTAACTAGCTATACAAGGAGTACTTAATCAACTTTGAGTGAATTTACAGCACCTTCCTCAACTTCAATAATTTAAGGGCTAGCAAGGTGCCCTAGAATATGCGTAAAATGTATTATAGCAATGTACATTAATTTCTATATTATATCGTAAAATTTTGAATTAGTCGGTCTTAATGGAGTAGCATGATTTTGGGAAGAGCTTCATGTTACAACAGAACGGTAATATATCTTCTTTTAGACCTAACAGATACGAGGCACGTGTACTCCATATCGGTAAGGGACGTACCACGACCCTTGCCACGGGCTACTTAATATTGTGTCACGTGTCTAACCTACCACATGACATAAAATTGGAAGAAGTTAGTTAGCTCGACTAGGAACTCAGTTTAACGGTTCTGAGACCGCAGAGCACTTGGATAGCGTGGAAGTTTTGAAGCATTAATAAAGAGTAAATGGATGGTTATGTTAGTTAGAAAGCAAGAACACAAATTGTAGTCGGAAAATAGGGAGAACAGACAAAAACAGGCGGCACAAGCTTTAAAGAAATAAAAAGATAAATTAAACCCTGTAAAGCTTGAACCAGGGAAGCAACAGGGCTAGTAAATAAACGACAGTTCCATCAGTAACCGGAATTTATTTATAAATTTCCAAAGAATGGGTGATTACTCTTAAATTTGTTATAATGGGACATTGATTACGTTTCCCCCAAGACTGTACAGTTTAATGTTTTATTTATACACGCACTAGATAAATAATTTGATTAATTTTCCCAGGACTAAACAAATTGTGAATTCATACCGAACATGAAATTTTCCCCAAAAGCAGTGCTAAGTATGAGTTTGTTCTGATATCACCATAGAAACAGTAAAACTTCGTAAGTAAACATAGATTCCAATATTAATACTGACGAGGGCAAGTCGCGATGTTCTTCTTGTAATAATCGTTGAAAGAACGTCAACCTGAAAAGGAAAATGTATATCTACATACATCCCGCAATATTCGACTTCAGAAAGGTAACTATCCAACTTGGCTTTCGTTTCACAATATCAAAGCACAACCCCCCCTAATAATCACAGCTTCAATTATCTAAAACTGGATGCCAATGATCTGCACACACCTATCCTCAATGGTAGAAAATTTGTACTTGAAACTAACAAACATAATTAAAAATAACACATTGCCCAGCGCTAACGTTTGACCTAACATATAACTAATACGAAAGATACAACCGGTACAACACAATGCTTGGCGTTTCTGCTACTGCGCAGCGTAGCGTAGAATCGTACAAAAGATGGATACTCAATACTAATGCAACACTGGGTGTTTTATGTAAATTTCCAATAATAATGACTCTAAATTTGGTTATAATATGTGCACAAAATAAGTTAACGGTTTGATCAAATTCTGACAGTTCTACATTAGTGAAATATTTATGAAAGTTAAATAGATTCGGATGTCAATGTGACAAAAGAAATTGCAACAAAGGTAAACTTCATTAAAGAATACATTGTAATATGGTTAATTTTAACGCACTTTTTGTTTTGTAGAAGCTGTATCTTTGCTGAAGGCAGCTTCTAACGTATGACAAGTAAGCTCAGCAGTACGTTTATTAGTACATGCGATAATGGAATAGTCTGACCTGGTGTTGACGAATACTTGAGCCTTGGTTAGTACAGCTGTGAAAGTTCAGAGTCGTCGGTTGCCCAGAGACAGTTAGGTTCCATGATTGTAATCTCCAGTGACAATGTAATATCAACGGTAACGAGACTAAAGTACTTCAAGCTCAGCTACCAACCATTTACGAGTAGTCCCAGTAAAGAGAACATCGTAGCAAAACCAAAATCGGGACGAAAAGGTACACGACGTATATTCTCAAGACACTCAAGGATACTTAAAGAATATTCAACGAATAAGTAAAGACGCTAGAAATAAAGTAAGGTATATTATTTTATATGAAAATTTCCCTATAAAATGATGGTAAACATCGACGGAACAGCAAAAAGAAAGTTTTTCTCAAAATGTTCTACTTTACAACTAGCTTGGAAAAAAACCACGCCTCAAGAAGAAATTTTCAACCCAAATTTTCTTATCAAAGATCATTGTTGCCAAAATAAAATTGTATATGTATTTCAATAAATAATTTGTTTGTAAGATATACTTATGTACGATTACCATCATCTAGTGATAATTCAGCAAAGTGACAGATTCCTTTAAAATGTACGAATTTGAAACTATTATGCAATTTATAAAAACTGTACATAAATTGAATTCTGATAAGAATTGAGACACAGGTGCATAGCTTTAAAGGACCTCCGGGTGTCTCCACTGAAAGGTCGTACTCTCTGCTCATCTCTCTCTCTCTCTCTCTCTCTCTCTCTCTCTCTCTCTCTCTCTCTCTCTCTCTCTCTCTCTCTCTCTCTCTCTCTCTCTCTCTCTCTCTCTCTCTCTCTCTCTCTCTCTCTCTCTCTCTCTCTCTCTCTCTCTCTCTCTCTCTCTCTCTCTCTCTCTCTCTCTCTTCTCTCTCTCCCTCTCGAACAATTATCTCAATTTTTACCAGTTTACTTCGTACAATTTACGCTCGACAGTACTTCGTCTGATTATCCATCAACCTCTCTTATAGTCAATTTGAATAATATTTTGCGTTGTCATTTTTTAGTCTGGTCATTTTGAAATCATTAATCAAATTAATCAAAACAATTAAATAAAATTCAACTTTTTAAGAATAAAAGTTTAGCTTGAGTAGGTTTAGACCTACGACATGTACTTTGACCAGATCAATTAATCCAATCAATCAATCAAATCAATTAATAAGTTCAATTAATCAACAAAACTATTTTGGTGGTCACTTTTTGTGTGCGTGGCTTCGGCGACCATTTTTGAAATAAATTAATCAAATCAATCAATTAAATAAAAATAATAATAACAAAATTTGGTGTCTGTGAAACAAAACTGAATTTATTTATTAAATCTCGTCATTACATAACATAGTAATTATAAAGCTGTTTTTCTAAGCGAATATTAAACAGGATGCTTCGCCTCTTAATTCTAAAAAGCCCATTGAAACATCTTTACTTTTCAATCAATCATTAAACTGTGTACGACCCTCAGACTTAGAAAGCTTATGGAAACGATTAGACAGCACACATTTAAAATACAGCATCTCTATCAATACCCTTTCTCCCTATTTTGTTGTGATGTCCAAATTGAATATCTTGTATTCTACCCCTAGCTCTAATTCCTTAGCGTTTTTAAAAGGTTTAAAGAATGTTGATGCCTTCTGAGCTGCTAAATTCATCTCTGTAATTATAACATGATATTAATAATCTGTGCAAGTAAATAAATAAAGTAAATAAAATAAGGGATAAAATCAAAACGAACACTTACCAGTGTTGTTGATAATTGTTTCGAAAGAACTCCTTTCACTACCCGCAGACCCATTTTCTCCAGCTTCTTCTGCAACTTCACCATCTTCAGGTATTGTTTTGAAATAATAACTTGCCCTTAAATCCTCAAAATGTCGAATATTTTCGATTGTAGGTTCACAATACGGAGAATTCATTTATGTTGTTGATGGAATCACAGCTTGAAAGTTACTAACGTGGAAACAATCATAATAACATAACGCTGTGTATGGACGATTTAACTATTTTTATCATTGCATGCAAAACTCGACAATAGTGCCACATCTGATACCTCTCACTTTCTTTTTAAAGAAAAGCATTAATTGTGACACGTATTCGTCTTTTATCAAGAAAACTGGAAAAAGTTATCCGAAACGAGGTGAGATAAACAAAGGTATTAAATCGTGTTTCTTTTATTTATCTTTATATAAATTTACACGTTTCTATGACAATTAGAGTTATCGTCCTCAGTAATGATTAACATCTTTAAGAATTATTTAAGATGTCAAAATAAATTTATGAAATATGAAAATTGAAAACGCCTGCTATTAATATAACAGATTGATAAACCTATACAATCAACTATGGAATCTAATTCTATATTGTTTTATTTTATTTTAGCAAAGAATAACTACATAATTACAAAATTAAATATTATAAAACTGTCTTGAAGATGACAAATTAGAACGCCCTATAACGTACTAAGGTGAGCTGTGAAAAATGTCTTAATCAAACAACAAATTTAGCATAATTTAATCAAGTTATGATATAAGTGTAAAGTTGTGAAAAACTTTAAGCATTCACAAAGAGAAACTTGGTATACCAATGAAAGATGTCACAAAGAAATAGTTTTTGGTTAATAATTGAAATTGCTATTGTATAGGGTGGGTAAACAAGCTAGGTAAGGGGCTGTATCTCAGGACCTGTAAATATGACAACAATGGGAAAAAACATTTTTATTATGAATGTGGCCATGAGAAAATGCTGGAAATTACTTTGTAGTTACGTATTTCACCGCTAAGGGCACAATTAAAAATTAAATAATAAAATTCTAAATTTCTTCCAAAACTCCTATATAACGACATACCTCTGTTTACGTCGTAAGAAAGTCTATATAATTCTACATAATTTTGGTTTAAGATTCATTGGCGTATTGACCATAATAAGAGTGGGGAAGCAATCGAAAGCGTAGTCATCAGAATTGCTGTGAATTGTAAACCACTTATTTAATTTTAGTAAAATAAAGCTTGTTTGGAAACAAATCTGGGTATTTTAAATTTCCGCCCTCACTGTTACACAATAGTTCCTAATAATAGTACTATAGGGCGCAATTTGTGCTAATACCAGTTTTGTTTCATTTTACTCCGAAAATTTAGATCACGGTATATTTTTGACATCGTATTCGAAAAGTAGATTACATTTACAGGAAAATAATAAAAACCGCAAGTTGTTATCTTTGCTCATTTTAAAGTTATAGCGAAATGAAGATTTTTGAACACTAATTGACGAATTAAATAAATGTTGTTTTTAATCGAATTAAGGACCAATAGTGATTTTTAATGTCTATCACCATCGCACAAAGATGATACAAGATTTATTTTAATATTGTTGTTAGTTTTAGAGTTATAGGGAAATTAAAGTTTAATTTTAACGTGGCTCACCCTGTAAAGTTTAAATAAACCAAAAATCCGATTTTAAACCCAAAAATATTAGGAATTTAATGCCTCGATAAATGTTTAACCTACCTCCCGTCACATTCCCAAACAGTCTTCCAATCTTGTTCGGGTGTATAAAACTGCTGCTTCGATTCCCGATTATTAATCCCTTACCTTCAACTTTTACCTTCCTTAAACTAATCTTATTATGTTTATACAAACATTTAGGTGAAAATACTATATTTACTTTTTTAAATACGCATTCAATTAAAATACAATACTAATAAATACCGCCATCTAGCGCTTTGTCTTCGAATGTCTGATCAATGTTTAGTAGTAGGCTGCGGAAACAAAAACACACTTTTAAATAACATTGTATGGAATCGTCAAATTATTATTAGACGTAGTTTAACTCTTGTTTAAATTATTACAGTCTATTTCGAATGCTTCCAAAATGGAGCAATAGCTGAAAGACAGTATGCGGCCCGATATCCAGATCGCCGTTATTATGGAAGAAGAATAATTTTTCCGCACCTGGTACACCGACTTCGCGACGCCCGGTAGTTTTTATCGTCCTAGATTTAGCAGGCGTCGCATTGGAAAGACGGAAGAAAATATTATTGTCTTAGCTTACATAGAATGTAATACATATTTGAACTCGGGTGTTATCTAGCTCGAACTACTGTTCGAAACGTATTAAAAGACCACAGGTAAACAATAGCATTAGCACATCTTTTTTTAATAAACCCAGTTTACTATACGCGCGTTACTATTTTATTTCTACACTACACCCCTACCATATAGTTTTGCACCAGGCCCAAAACGAAGATGATTTTGATTACAGAATAACTTTTTGTCAACGGATGTTCGTGAAAATAGGAATTTTTTATCACAAATTCTATGGACCGAGGAGGCTACTTTTTATAGTGATGGTAGGGTAAACATGCATAATATGCATTATTGGTCTGCTGAAAATCCATATTGAATTGGAAAAGTGTAGAACCAAGGCCAGTGGCATTACTAAACGTGTAGTGTGGCATTACAATCGGCAAAATTATCGGTCCTTATTGTTTTGATCGTGCGCTAACTGGTAACCTCTTCTTTGAGTTTTTATTAAATGGGTTGCTAGTCCTGTTAGAAGATGTGACATTGGACATTAGGCGAATCATTTATATACAATTTGACGGGTGTCCAGCATATTTTTTTCTTAACGTGCGACACCATATTAACGAATATTTACAAGAACGTTTAAAAAAATTTGTAAAATGAATTCTACATCATTACCGTCATGATATCTAATGCATTTCAAAATAATATAAGGTGGCTTAGAACGGCAGTATAGGACGTGAAACACTTCAAGAATACATAACAATAAACTATGCAATGCTTCATAATAATTATGAATTCTGAAAGAAAGAAAATTTATGATATCTTTTAAGGAAGCATGGGTAGTTATCAATGGTTATCCATGAAAATGTAGCGCACTAGCAAATGTTGCATTCATTGGAGTCAACAAACATTTTAAAATTTTGCTCTTAGAATACGCAAATAACTCTAACTCGTGTATTACTGTTCAAACAAGTTTTTCAATAAAATTCCAAAACGAAATGCATTTTTTTATTAGAATCAAAAAGTGATACACAATAGTCCGGATTAACGTTGCTTGTTTCTTTTTTTTATTATATTAAGTAAGACCGTTTATTGAATCAATTCTCTTTTTAATATTGGATGAGCTTCTATTTTGCGATAGTTACAGTGCAAAAATGAGGAAGTGTAAAAAAACTTTTTGGTTAAAAAGCGATAAAAAACTCATGGAGATCTATATTATAATACCAAAGAATGCAATACGTACAATCATCAGTCTAATTCATGAATTCATTGCAGATAATATTATACATCATGTGAACTTGTATAGTTGCAGACGAAACAAGAGATAATTTACTCATTGGTGGTATAATTGTGGATAACAGGTTTATCGTCCACGAATAATGTACAGAAAAATTATTTAGATTTGAGAAATAGTAGATCATTCTAGGTTTTTAAACGCCTAACGAAGTGAGGCAGCTAATAGAAGGCAAGCCATGAAAAGTAACTTTGTCTCCAAATAAAATATGCTTTTTTCTTTAATCTTCCGCAAATTTACGCAAAACATTTATTTTTAATGATAGGTTTTTAAGGGATATCATTTACGTTCGTTAAATTAAACCCAATTCTCAAGTAGGTAGGTTTGTTTTCGTAAATATGTAGATGATGTTTCCTTGGTAACGCAGTAAATAATCTTATTGTTGAATGAAAAAATTGTTTCTAAGTTCGCAACATTAATAAGAAATAAGTAAGTTAAGTATATGACTAAAAAGATAGTTGTTATAAATAGGTTGGTATTAGAATGCAATGCACGCCGCCCGAAATTTCCGTTGAAGCGAATGAAGCATTGTCGTGAAGATATGGGAAAGTTAATCCTAGTACAACTTCCCGATAGCAAAACAAGAAAAGTGCGGTCGTTTACAATGATCGGAGAAGTGCTCATAAAAATTTGCCACAAGTACGCTTCATTCCGACCGAGAGATATGCAAGAGAGAAAATTTTTTTTTAAATATTAAAATGGGAAATGCTATAGAAATGTTATGGAGATTCATACGATCAGTGTTGTACCCGGAAAAGTCGCCAAATTTCTAAAATTAAGCAATTTTCAGGAGCGTACGGGTCACTGTTTAAGGCATACTTCAGCTACATTACTGATTGATGATGGGGAAGTATGGACTCGTTGACGCACCACTGGGGTTCAAGGTCGTCTTGGGTGGCGGAAGGGTACATAGAAGGGTCTAGTCGCAACAAAAAGAGAATGCTGCCCAAACATTAAATTTAAACGAAACTGTGGTAACGAAAACAGACGCAGGAAATCTAACTGTATCATCATCGCCAAGGCCATCCCCCAAATCGACAGTTATGCCATCAGTAAATACTTTATCTGAGTCTACTTCATCGCGGCATGGCTTCAATTGTCAAAACGCAACACTTACCAATTGTACATTTAATATTACAATAATGAACAGATCAGAAAATTAATTATAATTCTTTGAATAAATGAAAATTAAATTGTTGTGTTTCCCTCCGAATACAGGAAAAGGAAATGTAAAATCTGCTCTATCTAAATTTCAAACTTTGGAGCCTGCTACTCAGTCGAACAATGACTTAATATTTTCACGTTTGAAAAAAATTGCTTTTCAGCTAGTATTATGCCTGATATAGCTAAATGATTTAAAATGGTGATGGAAACTTTGATCTTGTAAATAGGGCAAAACCAATATGTGGTTTAAATATTATTTGCAAACCTATTTCTTAAAATGAGAGTAACAACCTGTAAACATTGCTCTACAGTCATTCAAAATAGATATTTTCAGTGTTGAATACTTACTGGAATCGACTCAAATGAATACTTTAAGACAGATCAAGAACTGAATTTAATTTTCGACACCACGACTGCGTTATGTGCTGTAAATACACCCCATCGAAGATGTAATTTTCCTCTTTTATTGCGCACTACGTTGTAAATGACGCTTTAAAAAAACAATGAGTTAGATGATGAACAAGAAGTAAGGAGAATTTAAAAGCAATCGATCTATAAACTGAAATATGAAATTAATACGCGATTAAAATAATTAATTTGTTATTAAAAGCAATACTACTATTCTGGAAGACAAAGGTTGTCCTATTAATTTTAGTCTATGGGAGACCGAGATTGGACAAATAAATAATTTAATTCAGACACATACGTTTAAAAAGATTCTTTTATTCATTGTTGTACTGAAATTTTTTTCCCATAAATCTGCAGTGTAAGTAAAATAGTCCTAACACGGGTGTCGAAAGTAAAGAACGTGTTACGGTGAGCATATTTAATAGAGACACTGAGCAAGTTAAATCTAGATGGTATACTGCTGGTTTCAAGGTAGCAAAGAGGATTTTTGTAAACATGCATTAGTGATACAGTATATATATAGAATCAGGGAAAACGAGATTCCTACTTTTCCATACAAGCGCTCTGGAAAATGTACCTTGACTACTTGACTTTAAAACTGAATAATTATGTAACACATTAGCGTTTTATAACACTTTTATACCACTTAAATAAGGCGCAATATTGTGATAGTACTTCGTACAAAAGTACCGATGTCTGCCAATATTCTCAAAAATAATTTCTGGCATATCATATATATTTTTTGTGATAACACTAAAATTTGTTAAACATTTTTCAAAAATTTGTTTGGTGACGTGACCATATTTTAAATTATGTTGGCAGCATTGAACATCTACGTGTCAAAAGGCTCTAATATGTATTACAGCTGTCAGCAAATGTGGTGTATAAAGTCTAAGTTGCGCCAATTTAAAAATGTGTGCGTCTTGCTTGCCAAGCGGGAAACAATGAGTTTATGGACGATTTTAACGACTGAAGAAAAAGTGTTGCCGAACGGAAGCACAAAAAGTAATTTCCATTTTGTCAAAGTATTCGCACGCAATCAAGACAAAATAGCGTACGGCTAGACCAATTGTAAAAATCATCCACCTTATTTACTCAAATTCTATTTTACGTTAATTGTATCAATGAAGTTCTATTTTAAAAAATCGTAATCTTAAAAATGATATCAAAAAAACAAACAACGAAATCCCTCACTAATTGATCAGCGTTAAAGACTTTCGTCAAAATCATAAACAGCAATAATAAAATCGTTGACACTGCACTGTCATCTAGTTTGAACATTACCATTAAAATAATCAGCAACAAGAACGTAATCAAAGCTATTATTGTCTATTAAGTTATATGAACCGTAAATAGTGAGAAAACTGTAAGATAGGGCGAAGATCACATATATTGTTACACATAACAATGAAATAATACGCTTAAAGTCCATTAACACTATATATTGTAATAATAAAAAATGATGACTGAGTAAAATGCACAATTATTTAAAAAAAAACATGTCTGATTCAGACGGAAAATAATGCCCAATATTTCTTACTAAAAATTTCCGTAATAAACGTAATTAGTGGGTTGAATCTTGAAAGTTCAAAATTATCAGAATCAAATTCTCTTAAACCGTCATGTTGTTAATTGTCCCTTTTATCATCACACTAATTACATAGAAAACATAAGTTTGGCAAATTTTGCAATGTAAATAATAATAATAATAATAATGATAATAATAACAGTAATAATAATAAGACACAATAAGATGTGTAAGTGTAAGATCGTAAAGGCTGAATGAGCGCGCTTTGGTAATTGATACGTTAGCCTGAACTAAATAACAAAAGAAAGCGTGTTCACCTGCGTTTTCAGATACAGATCTACAGTTTTTAATAAAATCAGAAAAACACAGATAAGTAATTACCTTAAATTTGCACAGATTTTCAGTCTCGAAGAGGTCTTCGATGGAAACAAAAGTATTACTACTGATCGACGAACAACACAAAAATTTCCACGGGTGGTTGAATCCTGTCTATAATCCACAAGCAGCGAAAACAGTTAACTACCTCAAGATATCTTCAAGTAACACCTGGTAGAAGGTAGGTAAACTTTGTGCATCCGATAACTACATCACTCGATTTGTTCTCTTCACGGCCCAACTCTGACTCTCACTCACGAATCGAAAAACAGTAACCCTTTACACCGCTAAAGACAAGTCCTTTAACAGCCACTCTATACTAAAACTGCACATTGGACATTTCCAAGGGAAAAACAAACGTGATACCTGTTTTCAATAAGAAACCCTATTGTACCAAATAAATCTTCTATAATTTACCCATTAACAAATTAATCCACAAATGAACTGCTAATCTCGAAAGTACGCAGAATTAATTAACCGCTCTCAGATACTATATCAAAAATAAATTTAAGTCGATACATGTGTGTTTTATAAAACTCTCTACAACCACAATAAAATTTAATTCATTTTAAATAAACTAAGATAACAAACTTTACAATATAAATCACTTCAGTTGAGCATTAATTTAAAATCCTACATATGATATCCAAATGTGCTAATATTCAAAAAAAGTCTACGTCAAATTCATCAACTATAACGCTTTTACTTTCGGCGGACGGTCCGTCTTATCCGAATTATTTAATATGGGCGAAGCGGTAAACGATGGAGGAACTATCGCGGTAAAAATCTAGATAAACGATGATATGAAGGCCTAGATTCCTTTTCGATGGGGGATTAAAAAGGTAAAGGTGGACCGAGTAGCGTCGGTGAAGATGCCAGGGTTTCCCAAGATTTACAGCGGTAACGGTACTTAATACTTCTGTTTTTGTGGAGTCAGAAAGGTGCGGTCCAGGCAGTATGAATTTAAAAAAAATTATTAGTTGTGCTAAAAAATAATTCCTGATGCGGAGGTCTGAACAGTTGTTCTGTTAGCAGGATAATAATAAAAATAAAACTAGCTATATAAGTCGTAGCTTAACCCACAAAATAGTTAGCCAAACGGCAAAATAAACAAAACTCTTGGTCTCAGTTAAAAAATTGTTATCGCGGCTACAAAAAGCTACGGTGGTCAAAACAAAAAAATAATACTCGTAAAGACCCTCGGTAAAAATGGTAATTACGGTGCGAAAAAAACCTAAAATTCTTATAAAAGAAAAAAAATACCAAAGAAATGGTAAATGGCAGACAAGACTCAAATTAAATTCGCGCGTAAAAATAAATAATTGTGTTTATCAAACCAGATACCAAAAAAACATATGTTTGCCCGCATTCGCACCTACTCACAACGTTCAATTTCAATCCTGCTAACAAAAGATATAGCGTTTGGCGTATTTGTTAGTAAAACTCTTCTTTGAAGATGAAATATGTTGATGTTAAGTGGAAAATCATTATAAACATTAATGTTTCAAAATCTAAATTTTTGTAATTATAATGACAATATAATTTAAACTGAATTATTACATTTTACATTTCAATTACTAAAACTGTTTCTAGGCTATCGTATAAAAAGATATTCAATCAATTAACTACTGTAATTAAGAATACCGGGCGTTCAAATAGATCTCAATATAGCGAGTTTGCGGAATACATTTACGGATTGAGTTTTTTTTTTTGTTAGGCGACGGATCGCGATGAAAGTATTTGTTTTAGTAATGGAAATTATTGTTTCGTTACACCACACGTGACACAAAAAACCATTTTGACCAAACATGAGCACCGCATGACTGACTTTCATGAGATGCCATTATTTCAATAAATACTTCGAAATTTTCTAATGTTCATAGTAAACAACTCTTTGCGTCTCCAGAAACGTTTCTTACTCCTCCGAAAATTGACATTTTTGTAGTAATGAAACAAATAACTGTTTTGTGATTAGCTTCAGGTTCATGAAAATAGGTGTATAGGTTTAGGTATAAAATGTGAACGTCTCATATTTAAACCACTTTAAACAAGAAATAAAGCAATTTCTAACAGAAAACTGTATCTACACCATATTTGAATGCTATAATGCAACGCAAAGATAATGTCATTTACTTAGGTCTACTCGCTCACTTTGGGTAAATAATTCTGATTGGTAACCTATATGTCTTTTATCGATTGAGTCTGTATGTAATACAAGTCTGAATATTTAATTCATCATTCGTAAAGTTGTAAATATGTTAATGAACTTAACATGTTAACCCTTATTTCTATTAATACTCGGTTTTTAAGATAGTGTCACTCTTATGCAATTCTTAAAAAGAACATTTATAGTACCATATAAATTTAATTCAAAATACGTTTATTTCAATATAAATTTTGTTTTAAATTGTATTCAAATATTTCGTTGTATATTTGTAAGCGTCAAATGCAGATGATAATAGAGACGCCATTATCTTCAAATTTTGCAGTGCTAAGGGTTCCAAACCTTTAGATAGACCCTTTTAAAGCACCAGATGATATTGATTGAATTTATGTTAAGTGGTACGGTCATAAGTATACTTACGATTGTACGTACTGGCTTGTCAGCTTCTACACTCTTTGTTCATTCAAAATCATCACTAAATAATTTCGACAAGGATTTTATTATTGTTTAAATATTGTATGCTACCTAAAACAAATTCATGTTTATATTTATTGAAAAATAACCATTATACTAAGGAGAATAAATTTCTGTACATCTAATTTATGTGACGATTACTACTAATCCTTTCATAGGTGCTTACCCACTTTTTATAAATCAAGGAATTTTTTGATTTGAATAAATTTGTTGGCATTATCTATTTAGTTTAAGCATATAAGTACAAAGTGTCACCGTTTAGATTCTGAAAAAACTGAAAAACAAGAAAAACTTTGCAGAGAAAGATTAAAATGAATTGTAAGAAAAACTTATCATTTAACAGTGTGCAAAATAAGTTAGTTACACAAAAAAAACATAGTATAATTATTGAAACGTAAAAAGTTAGTAAAATCTACTTTTAAATACACGATATCTGCCTAAAGGCTAAGTACTTGTAATGATGAACATAAATCTTGAGAACTTTCATTTCAATTTTTCAATGTATAATTGAAATTATTAATCCGTCTGGTATCTCGAATTTTACTTCGAAACTTTTGAATTGAAAATGTTTACTGCTTAAAAACCATTGCAATTTTACTCAATTACAATTGAATTGCTGAATAGAATTTTATGTAAATTTCGTTTGAAGTCAGTTCACCATTCGTTAATAAGGAAAAAGCTGAATTGTAATAAAATGCTTTAAAACTTTTGTGTATAAATTATTATAAGTACAGGTCGTAGGTTCAAATCCTACTCGAGGTAAACTTCTTATTTATGTATTTAATAAAATTAATAATAATTTTTAATTACATATTTTGTGTATAAAATTCATTTAATAATGAATGGCACAGAAATGTTAAAGAAAGTTTAAGTATTTATCTAAAAAACGAACGTATCCCTAAATCTTGATTATTTATTGTAATACAAATACAATGTTTCTTAATAATAATATAGTTCTTCTCACAACCTTTCTGTTGTGCGTCATAGTTTGTGGATTTCCTTCTATGGCATTAAGTTGATAGTGATGCAAAAAACGGCACCCATTATTTGAAATTACCCAACCCAGACGGTTACACTGGACACTGTCTACGCCGAACGTCAACTACTTTTCTTGCTGAGGGTGGAGCGGATATCAGGAGGTTCAAAAATCATGGAGGATGTGATCAAACACAACTCCAAAAGAATATATAGTGGGCTCAAAAAGTAACGGATAAATTCATTATTTTCAAAATCGTTAATTTGTGGTCAAAATCCTGCGATACGTCGATTTTTTATTTTGATTCCGGACTTTATGCTATATCGCACTTGTAGATGGCGCCGCGCACTTTCCGGATATGACGTCAAAGTTCATATTTTTAAATGGCAACCCTGTATGTTCTCGCGGAAATCGATGCAACGCTTTCTCCTAAGTTAAAAAATGCCCTATTTATTGGGATTATTTGAAACAGTATGCGCGATATTAATTATTAATGTGGCGTAATTCGAAAAGTGCAGCGGTGAATCCGTGAAGAGTGTTGGCAAATCAGACCCGATACGATTACAAACGTAATCAATGAATTCAGTAATGGTCTTGCATCCTGCCAGGTACAACAGGGAGGGCATTTTGAACATTTACGTTAAATTTTGAATTACTGTTTATTATAATTTTATGTTTTTGCTTACATTTATTACGTTTAAGTCTTATTTTATGTTTGTTTTCGTTCAGTTTATGTTTATTTTAATAAACGTTGTGCACTGTTTAGTACCCAGATTCTTAATTTAACGCAAGCATTGACAACACTAACACCGTATCACTTTTCGAATTATGACACATTTAATAATTAATATCGCACATACTTCTTCAAATAATCCCAATAAATATGGCATTTTTGAACTCAGGAGAAAGAGTTGCATCGATTTCCGCGAAGAACATACACGGTTGCCATTTACTAAACTTTGACGTCATATCCGGAAAGTGCGCAGCGCCATCTACATGTGCGACAGCATAAAGTCCGGAATAAAAAAAAAATCGATGTGTCGCGGGATTTTGACCATAAATTAACGATTTTGAAAATAATGAATTTATCTGTTACTTTCTTAGCGCACTATATATCTTCTGGAGTCGTGTTTAATCGCATTCTCCGTGATTTTTGAACCTCCTGATATCCGCTTCACCCTCAGTAAGAAGAGTAGTTGACGTTCGGTGTAGACAGTGTCCAGTGTAACTGTCTGGGTTGGGTAATTTCAAATATTGGACAATTTTCTTCGGCATCTTGTGGAAACTGTGGATCCCTACAGGTTGCACTGTGCCGGGTTGACCAATATCCTCCGGCTATATCTCAGGAGCTGTTTATGGTACAGCTTTGGGAAAGAAAATTCCTTAGTAAAAACGGCCAAGGGAAATCACTGGAAATAACCTTCAAGTTTTTAGCTTTAACGCTAGAGGGCATGATCTTTATAGAAAAATTTAAAAACATGTTTTCTAAAATATCTCCAATCATAGTAGGTGCATAATTTCTGCACAAATTTTGTTAAATGCTTTTTCTTTTTTTCAAATAAAGGGTGAGGGAGAGGGGGAATGTTTGTATGAATAAATGCCTATAACTTTGGTTTAGATCAACCTATTTTAAATTATTATCATTCGAAAGGGCGTAGATGAACCAATTGCATCTACTATAAAACAATTGCATTTAGTTTTAATTGTCGTAAAAAGAGGGCACTTTCGAATAAAAAAAATTTCTAAATAGAAACATCTACGTATTGTAAATTACAACGGAAACTGATTAAATTCGTAACAAAATGTCGCAAACCGCATGTCGATATCCTTTGTCTAACTCGAGATATAAGTAAAAACGCGTAAACATACGTAATTAGTATTGGCTCACTCTGCATTATAATTTAAAATAACAAATGTCTGTATTTTCAGAATTAGGAAGGCTGCGAAATAAAGTTGACAAGAGCTTCAAATTGTTTATCTATTGACAGTGGTCAAAATATTGAGATCTTTTTAAGACGTGTTTGCATATAACTCGAATATAACTTTTCTTAATTAGATATTAATATTGCTAATATCTAATATGATTGGAGTTTATTTGGAATGCCATCAAAATGCCGCTATTACCTCACGTATATATGCCATAAGATATTCTGACAGGAGACAGGTAGCTTTCATCGAGCTTGTTATAAACGACGTGGTGTAGTAGTGACCGAAGATACTGTAATCAATGTTCTTGCTTTATTTCACCAGAATCCACATATAAGTAGTCCGAAAATCTCTATAAAATTGAACGTACCAAAAACTACCGTTCTAAGGATTTTAAAGCATAACAGGTAAGTTTCTTATAATTAGAGAGCGGATTTTATGCATTATAAAATGCCAAAATATGTGCATATATATGCACTTAAAATTGTAAAATATGCAGAAAATATGCATTATTTTTTCGAAATATGCAAAACAAACTACAATAAAAATGTAATTTTACATCTTTAATAAAAGAAATTTAATACATAATATGCAAAAACTTTTACAAAAAGTATTTACATAAAAATTTAAACTATTAGTTAAAAATAATACATAATTAACATAATAGTATTAATAATAATATAATATACTTACCATATGAACAAAAATTATTTAGATAAAGGGTGGCTTTGGAATTCTGAACGTACGTTGCATGATTGATTCAAATCAAAACGGACATTTAATTGGCATGTAGAACCAACAGCAAGCTGAACATATCAAAGACAGTGATTTTGTTTACCGTGGCCACCCCTTATCTAAATAATTTGTGTTCATATAGTATTATAAATTTTAAATTATAGGTACTTAATACTCCTATGCATCATTGCGTTGATTTGCAAAACAATTTATAATTATATGCTTTTCTATATTTTCTGGTAGAAAATTTTGACGTCTATCAGAAAGTATATATTTATAGGTGGAAAAACTTCTTTCCACGTCTACAGATGTTATAGGTGCAATTTTTAATGCGGTTAATATGGACAAATCTAATTGTACATCCAGATCTTCCCGATTTTCGTCCAGAGTCAAAATTTTGTTAATTTTAGTTAACAGCTGATAACCAGTATTTTTTTGTAAAATTTCTTTAAATTTATTTGATATGATTTTGACAGTATTTCCTGGGGCAGTATAAATTAATTTTTGAATATTATTTACTAGTTCTATCGATGCCTTAAGTGGCAATGCTTCCGTTTCCAATTTACAAATAGTCCCGCTTACAAAATAATAATGTGCTTTTAGAAATGCTAATTGATTGCGCAGTTCTGATTTCTTTAAAACCGATTGCGCTTTATTGATACAACCACTTGAATTAATGCCGATGTTAGACACCACCTTTCAAAGATATTTATTTTAAAAGGATATAAAAATTTCTAACTTTGAACAAGAGTCCCGAAAATATTTCATAACCTGAGTTGCAACGCAAAAATTAAAAAAAAAATTGTTAAATTATGCAAAAAAAGTGCAAAATATGCGTAAAACATCAAAATATGCAGTATTTTGCCAAATATACAGTATTTGACCAAATATGCAAAATATGCAAAAACTAACTAGTGCCAAATAATTATAATTAATGCGATTCGTATAAAAACCGAAACGCGTGGGTGGTACTATAAAATATAAGCAATATGCAGTTTGCATAAAATCCGCTCTCTACTTATAATATTATGAACTGCACATTTAAGTTTGAAAATTGTAATCCTCTTTAAATTTTAGATTCAACTGTTTCATTTTCATATTGCGATAAAAACGGCAACATTGCACTTTAATCATTTCATTCATTCCTTAAAAATATTTGTTTTCTATGTTTTTTAGAGTACATCCTTATCATGCAGTTCTCCACCAAGCGTTACATGAAAGGGATTTCGATGTAAGACTGGATTACTGCAAATGGATGTTAGGTGTGCTGGAAGAACAACCTCATATCATATCAAATATTTTGTGGACAGATGAAGCCATCTTTAGTAGTGCGGGTGGTGTTAATATGCATTATTGGGCTGAAGATAATCCGCACTGGATGGACGAAGTGCAGCTTCAAGGTAGTTGGAGTCTTAATGTTTGGTGTAGTATAGTTGATGGAAAAATCGTAGGACCATATTTCTTTGAAGAAACTTTAAACGGCGATACATATTTAAGTTTTTTGGAAAATGAATTGCTTATTTTGTTAGGAGACATTTCCTTACAAACAAGAAGAGGTCTGATATTTCAGCATGATGTGTGTCCTGTGCACGTTTACAAGCGAGTTAGAGATTATTTGAATTTAAGATATCCATTTAAATGGATTGGAAGAGGAAGTATATGTCCATGGCCAACTAGATCTCTAGACTTAACATGTCTAGACTTTTATCTATGGGGAGGATTGAAGGAGTTAGTCTCTCAAACTGGACCAACCACGCGACAACACATGAAACAACGCATTGGAAATGCAATAAATAGTATATCCATAGCTGAGATTGAAGCAGCTGTTATGTCTACCCGCGATATATAAGTATTTGTGTGGACAATTTTCTATAAAGATTATGGCCCTCTAGCGGTAAAGTTAGAAACTTGAAGGTTATTTCCAGCGATTTCCCTTGGCCGTTTTTACTAAGAAATATTTTTTCCCAAAGCTGTACGATAAACAGTTAGCCGGTTCATTTATTGTTCATATACTTGAGTGATTGGTATATTTTGGACGCAAGCTGATGTAACTCCTGTACAACCCAATCTCATCCATTCCCCTCATTTCCGTCATGAATGTATGCTACTTTCTTGTCTTAGTGTCATGGAGGGTGACAACCAAAATAGAGCCGTTATCCTCGATATCCTTTACATTGAACTTTCTTAGCCCGTCACTACGACATACCCAATACAGACCGAAAATTAACGCCACTTTAAACATAACAGCAATATCGTCCGGCGCTTCTTACAAAAATTGTGGCACATCATCCTGCGATAGAATTTTTGATTTTTTTGCTTCATGTCCATCACTTTCTCGCTTTAAAATTAACTGTAACTGCCCATAATTCGATATATCGACGTTTTCTTTCACTTTCGACGTACTTTTCAACATGGAGTATGTCGACCACAGCGTGGAAGATTTCAGTCATTCAGTCTGTAATCAAATATAAGGATAAAACTTAAAATAAATGAATAAATGTATTCAGGAAAACTAATCTTTTCATGAAAAAGCAAGCATAACTTCTTTGTCGATATCCCTTACAAGAGCAGTAAACATCTTCAAGCGCTAGTGCCGATATTCAGGATGATTTTTGTTATCTATTTCCATTTTCACGCGATTACAATTGACAACATTTTTGATTACCTATTTTTGTTTAGTTGCTGTAGTGATGGAAATGATAATTTGATTCTCGCGCTTGTTATGTATTTTTTAAATAATTACTTATAAAATGTATTCCATTTCCATTTATTGTCTGAAAAAATTTTAAAGAGAAGTAGGTTCTTCTTTACTCATCGCACCCCGATTTGAAAGATCGCCATTCGTAAAGAAAAACAATACTTTTCTTTACTTATAATACAAATAACTATTAAATTATTTATTCATTTAAATTAGTAAAAATATGCCAAGATACAACAGAAAAGAGCAAGCGGTTATATTAAAATTACTTGGTACCTTACGTTAGAAAACAGACTGGAAAACCGTTATTACCTCTTACTGCTGTTCACGAAGTAGGTTTGAAATTATATATCATATAAATTACTCTAGATTAGAATAGTTATTATTTAGTTAAATAGTAAGTATTATGGTATTTTTATATATATTATAAATATGTGGTGATGGTGGTTAAAAAAATGTGTTTTAAATAATTTAATAAAGAAATAAGTGTAAAAATGTTCTCCAAAACAAATCGTTAAACTAACTGGGGATACAAACCATTCACCAAAAATAATGCCTCTGACTCAGTTTAAAGTAGGATGGTTCAATATTTTGATTTGCTTAATTACCACAATTTATGCTGTCATTTCCACTTGACATAAATAATAAAAATGCAATGTAACACTAATAAAATTGATCTCGGACGCCAAGTTACTTTTTTATTATGCTCGGAATAACTAAACCGAGGTTGTTTACAATAAAAATTCTACCAAAATATACAAAAATATACAAACTATGTTTATTAACAGTTAAAATGATAGGGTTAAATAAAATATATCTTAAAACTAGTTATTGCCTTAAATCACTAAATACCTGTACAAAATATAATAAATTTTCTTGAGAACCCCTGGTATTACAAAAAATAAATGCGGAAATGCAAACCAAGTTGATGTAATCCTTGTGTCAATGTTGCGCAATATATTGCAATAATAATGCTTTACGTAGTAAACCACACCCAAAAATGGAATTTTATTTCTTATAAATTTGTCTTCTTGAAATTTAATAAACCAATATTTATTGCATTCTTTTGAAGGTTCAAAATACATAATGGAATCCACATTAAGATCTGCATTAAAAGCAATATACCATCATAAAATGAAAGCGTACGTAACAGTAGAATTAATTGTGCAATCAAAAGCGGTAAAATTAAAAGTGTAAAAGTAAAAAAAGAAAGTGCCTGAAAAGAGCAAATGTTTTGATTTTAATATAAAACCAGTTAAATATACCTTACCATTAAATCAATAGCACTTTTCACAAGATTTAGGGGGAAACCCAAAAAAAAGCTTCCTGAATCTAACGGCGTACCACAAGAAGTGAACAAAATGGACGCTCCGAATATCTGGTCATATAGCCGTGCGCGATAAATTTGCGCAAAGAATTAAGTCAACGATGACGCGTTGCGCGAAAATATTGAGCAGAAAAATAATTTGAAGAAGTGGGCGTATAAACCCTTAAGAAAATATGCAACTTAAGTTACACCAAAATGCAAATTAAGTTGCGTACCACATACTTACAAATCATTAATTAAAATTTTTCTTATATTTACAACTAAATGAACGAAGAACATAAATTACAGTATATTTTAATACAACTCAAAATGGGTTGTTACAATATATTGTTGATTACATTTGAAGTTTTCTATTTTTCCATGTAATTGGGTTTTACCTTTTTAGAATATACGAATTATTATTAATTAAAAAGATTTTTATTAAACGGTTGTTAAAATATGAAAATATATGTATATTTTCTTTCAACCCCATAATTAAAATTTAAAATTGTTGCGAAAAAAATTACAAAAAAAAGCACTGTTACTGAAACACTAGTTAATTTTTAACTACATTTGAACAAATGTCTTAACTGTTTGCTTTTTACTTAAATATTTTGATAATTACTACATACTTTATTACTCTCTTTAAATATTACAGCTGTTAATTTCATAGCCTTTTCGTATTTGGCTGAACACAATCCTGGCAACAACTAAAATTTTATAAAATTGCAGGCATTAAGTTTCGATATGCTGAAAAAGGGACATGACGTCATAATTGATAACACAACAAAAAGGTTGTGAGAAAAAATATTAGGCATTTTCAGGTACGTCACTCTGACGTCACAAGCTCCGCCTCTAACAGCTAATCTTGGACAACTTAGTTAGTGTTAGTGTTTCATAGGAATCTATGCGTTTTGGTGTGAGTTTTGAGTGTTTTCTCCCGAAAAAACCGTGATAATTGACTTACTGTAGTGTTAATATATAGTGTTAAGATATTTCATAGTTAATTAGTGAACATTATTAGTGTACTTGGGTTAGATTTTATCAACGCGTATTCATGCCTGCAATAGAATTTTGTAAGAATTTTGTTACTTGCTTTAATAAGGTAAAACCCATGTGAAGTTTGTTAAATAATGTACGTCCTGTTCTCTTAAATGGCTTTAAGTGATTATAATTAAACCTGGGTTTTATTAACACTATCAAAAAATGATTGAACTTATTTGTAATAACTGCTTGTGGTGCTATTTTGATATAAAGTTCAGTTAAAAGAGCGTTACCTTGAATGTAATTCTTTAATTTGACGAGTTTGATAACTGAACTAAAAATCGCATGAACTTTTCAATATTACGTAGGATTATTGTTCACTTCATTCCCGTATTTCTGGTGAATTGTATAAATACAATCCTTATCCACAAGTTTTCACACAGAAATGTTTTCTATGCCTACAATTTTCAATAAAATTGTTAGAAAACGATCACATCCTATAAGAACGTATGTTAAAGTTGTCCAACATCAGGCAAGGTCACGCGTCGTGACGTCACTTGAAAATGACTAATTATCTTCGCCAGGAGTGTTTACCGCTACGTCATTAATTTATGAATTTAGCTATCCCCGTTTTGTTTATACTGTCTTCTCATATAAAACAGTGAAGTAAATAAGGATGGTGAACATTCGTATTGCATTTGACGAAATCGATATACGGTATTGAATAAACAAATGTAGTAGGAAGAGTAAACCGATTAAAGCGAAATCAATTTGTTTCATAGGCATATGAATTTAATTCTCATTTAACTAATACTACATAACCTCCATTTGTTTGTTTATCCTTTGATTGTTTCCATATTTTACCACATTTGCTTCTTCTGATCATCATTTATTACACACTTTAAAGAAACTCCGGATCTCGTGATATCAGTATCTGCTGTCCAAGAAGTAAGTATGACATAAAGTGTTTGTATCTTAATTAATTACAATCACGAAACTACAGCGTGTGGCAGGTGCCTCTCAAGCTGCATCTAACTCTGTTTAACAAGTCTGGGTAAAAAAGGACCACGTAATATATGACGATATATGACGATCTACCTGAAACATCCAACACGGGCGTAAGGAATACGTTATACAAGTGTGTATGCACAAAGTGAGTAATATTGCGTCACAATCTTTGACACATGTTTGACATACTAATTTATTTACAAAAAACATGTCACAGGTGCAAGTTTAAATGCAGAAATTCGTAACAGAGTGACAGAAGTCTTCATCGTGCAACCCATTCGCTAGGATTCAAATTCAAGAAAGACTCCAACCGTAGAGCTTTATTAGAAGAAAGTTAGATCGCAGAAATGCGAACTAAATTTCTTGAACAATACATTAAACAATACATCGATAGTAAGTGAATATTTTTAATTAAAATCATTATGGGCTAATTGTGTGCGACATACTGTAGAAACAACAAAGCACTTGTATAAACGGGAAGCAATGTTGAACATCACAGTTTACAAACATCGGAAACTATTCTGAAAGCTCGGATGTAGATAGTGACTCCGATTAGAAAGCTTTACACTTTAAAAAGCATGTTTCTACAATTAGTAATACAAGTGTATTTCATATTTAATACAATTTCTATTAGTAATGTATTTCAATAATGTAAGCACAACATATTTTGTGGTGAAATGCTTCTCCATATGTTAATTCACACATTTCCCATAGAATTTATGTTCCACGTTAAATGTCATTTTCATACGGAAAATAGTTTCATTTTATTTAGGCACGTAACTTGACATCCATTTTCTGTAATAATGTTGCCATCTTATTGTGGGCGATCATTGCTACTGAATTGGTAACAACAATAAGAAATAATGATTATGAAACGTAGTAGCCTTGAGAGTTGCTTGATAGTTGTTCCATGAAATTGTTTAACCTATAAATTTAATTTTCAAATTATCAATTGTATGATTGTTTATCCGCAACTTACAACACAACCATTCTCCCGTTTCATAATTCCGCTGCGATTATTAAATGTTTACATTTTGTTGAAAATTGGATTGTTCGTAATAGGGCAGCAATATGTTACAACCTACATAACATGCAGACTGCAAAAATAACGTACCAAACACTTGTTAGATTTCAAGGATATTGTTTTTCAATCGTTATCATTACAATAATCAACATTCTCTAATTTTTACTAAATAAATCACAATAAATAATTGTATTTCGGAATTCTACAGCTTTAAATTATTTATTATAATATATATATATATATATATATATATATATATATATATATATATATATATATATATATATATATATATATATATATATATATATATATGTGGTTAAATTACTTTATTTGTAATGTCTAATTAATTGTACTGGTTAGCTATTAAAAATTATTTATTATTATTCTAAATTATTCAAATCTACTACATGAGGATAAGGTTCTTATTATAATAATAACTTTATAAAAAAAATATATTATGCGCCGTACTACCTTAAAATCTCTTTTGTGGGTAGGGTTCAATTGTATTAAACATTGATTGTTGGCAAAATAAATTAAATCTGCGAATATTCATATAAATGATCAAATTGTATTTTATAATAAACAGTGACTATGTGGAACCAACTTTATTGAAATCTGCACAAACTACGCATGCGTTGCGTACTTACTACTGAAATAAATGTAGCCTGTCAAAAATTTCTGCAATTGATCTAAACTATTGAGCACAATTTTAATTTTGTTTGAGGTAAACTTATTAATTTTATAATAACACTGAATCATTTACTTTTCAGATATTGACACGTGAATTCGTCCAAACATTTATACATTATTTAAAAAAAAAAAATACAGGACATCAAAAAAAAATCAATGCAATAGGGTTATGATTGAGAAATACACTCACATGTGTTGCCACAAATTTCAAATAATGTTCATGTCGGGTTGCTCCACATTAAACATTGGACGTAGACTTCCTTCCAGAAATCGGCGATACTGCCTTGCTGTCTCAAATATGCTGCTTAACATTCCATATTTTTATCCAAATCAAATAACTGTTTACTGTTCTTCATGTGGTAAATACGATGTACTTACAATGCTCAAATACTTATAGACAAGCACTTTATTTTATTTGTGTTTTTAAAATGTTGTATTATTTATTTAATAATTTCCCGGATTTAATTTTGTACTTTAATTTTATGTAGATTTTTGTATTCACTTGCACCTTTATTTTAGATTCCGTTCTGAAGTGAAAATTTATTTTATGATCTTAATCACTATCAACAAAATAAACATCGAATCCAAGATAATTGAAGAAATTTATTAACATACAAAAAAAATTGTATGTTTACACACGATCTTGAAAAACGAAACAATTACAATTTTATCGAACAATTGTGATCGGTAACCTTATTTTTAACTTTAGTTATAGGCTAAAACAATTGTTTCTGATATCTCAACTCTACGTCGATCGCGTTTCAAATCCGATAATGTTTACGAGAACTGTTACTTACATGTAAACACAAATAACACTCACACTATGACTTGTTAGTTACAAAAATTTCAAAAGGCAAGAGAGTGAGAAATCAGGTACAATTCCTTTTATACATTTCTCCTAGACACCAAAGTTTCAATTTTTGTTGTACATTACACACAAAAGATTCTAGCTTCTGATTGGTCTAAACAAAATTGTAAACTTAACTAAAACATAAATTATGCTATAATCTTCTTTAATACAATTCGGATTTGATTTTTAATTACAGATTTGGAGTTAGGGCAAAATTCCGCATAAAAAGACACCTCACTAGCCCCATTTGGCTTCGATAATTTTCATTCTGACAACTTAGAACCTAAATTTACTAATATCAAAAAAATCTTACATCCTACAACTAAACTAATTACATATTCAAATTCCACATAAAAAACTGTACCAGACTACATTTATTTCAACCCATTTCATTTAAATTTTACAAAATTTCCACCTTCACATCTAAAATTTAGGTAGTTAACCTAACTTTTCTAATTTTATGTTTATATTACATATTTATAGTTAAATTCCTTGTTAAAATGAGGGAAACCTACTATTAAATGTTTTTATAATTTATTTTAAACTTATCTTACCCTATAAAAACTATAATTTTGTGAAGTTCTTACAAATAATACTTAACCTAACTTAATATAAATTTACTTTTAATTTGTGTAATAACTGTTTATAACACTTGAAATGTTCATAAAATGTGTTCTTATATCTGTCTCTAACACCAATACTGTTCACTTGTACTTTACATTTTCACATTGTTTAACTATTTTGTCAATTTTTGTATAGAATTTGAAATTTTATATTAAATATCACTCTGCACAATTGTTTTTCAAGTACTTAATTATGTTTTTAAGTCACTATCACTTCTTATGCATGTTTTAAATACTTTGACTTTGAATTACAAATATATTATGTTCGTACCATACCCTTTCTTTAATATTTCAAATAGTTTATGTATTGTACCTAATACTATACATTCTACATATTATATTTATCATACTACATGGGATCAATATCTGATATGTGTTCAAAATATTAAAATTCATTGAATAAAATGCGAAATTACATAAATATGTTAAACGAAACTAATCGTACCCATTAATATTAATCATGTTGGCTTTTCTCACATGCTACTGGTATAGCTCAATGCTTTTATGAAAATAACAACCTTGTGCAAACCCCACAAAGCCTGTTTTGTCACATCAAAACCATAATTTTGCACTTGTAACTATTTTCTCATTGAAAACGAACTGTATACTTCCACAAATTTATCTAACTTGCCTACTATAGAGAATTCAAACTCAATAAACTCTAGTTATTATACTCAATACTCAATAATATTATATATATATATATATATATATATATATATATATATATATATATATATATATATATATATCAGAATTTATTATAACCATAATAATTGTGCCTCATGTTTTCATATTACACCATATGATTGTATATGATGACGTATTGTAATATACAATGTTTTTTCTTGATATCATTATTATAACATCTTTGTTTCTTAACCCTTGCAGTACTGAGCGGGGTATTGGCAGCACCCCAGTGTTAATTTTTAAGCAGTACTTTTCTAAATAATTTAATAAGGACTGCAGCACTATAGTATACTGAGTATCAAGAACAGTAAGGGACGTTTACCAGTCGACGGCCATGTTTGGAGGCTGAGCGATAGCGATAACTACTATTACTAATTTGTTTGTGGGGTTTAGAATTATATGTTTCAATACTATAATTGCAATACTCATGCGCGAATCGCTGTGTGAGCACATTAGGCTTTAGTGCGTGTCCTTCAGCTTACATCTCCGGTTGTATAAAATGAACTATACGAAACAATAACTCCTTATTGTCCTCGGCCGTCCGCATCATTGTAAGATTAATAAGTTCAGGTTGATATCATACAATTTTTCAACAATTCTTTTAGTTTTTTAGTACATTTTCTAAGAATTAAAGAAATGCACTATTGTAAGCATTCTTTCCAGTCTTCAAAATAATTTTCGGAGTTGAGTTACTTTTTTCCTGAAAGAGCTACCTTCCTGAATTTTTATTGGATGGCTTTATGTCCTGAAGTATTTGGGGAGTTTGGAAGTATTAGTGGTTTTTTATATAAAATTGGATTATTTATTATGGGTTAATTAAAAAGTAACTTCCATATTGTAATACTTTTACAAAAAGTATAACAATGTTTGTGCACTTTCGTCATTGCGTTCAGTTTAAAAGACGATATCACAGCTTACTGTAAGTAATCTGTGACGATATATTCTTGATATTAATCATGAACCAAATGAACGCTTAACGTACAAAACCGTAATGAATATGAATATATATATATATATATATATATATATATATATATATATATATATATATATATATATATATATAAAATGTAAATGTAAAAGAAATAATGACAAACATTAGTAATGTGTTTTCTGTATTATAGTTCCAGGAGTAGCTAGTGCAAATAATGGCAATTAATTAATTCGGTTAGTGATTGATGATGTTCAAGACTTAGGTTCCCTTTTTTTGGTATAGTGAAAGATACTGAAACCAAAACTGTTATATCATTTGTTGTTAAATACGTAGAAACTATTCAAATTAATTATGTCGAGTTATTTGAATGGTATTATTGCTGTTAAAACTATTTTAATTCACAGTAAATTAAATCGTTACTATTATCTTTAATAATTACTGGATACCCTGAGTGAACCCATTTTCTTTGTTATTTTTTTGATGCATTGCCTCTCTACTTAAGTAAAAACTGTCTTATTGGTTAGGAACGTTTTTAGATCTAATGCAGGCTTATATGCTTTGGTTGATAAGGTATTTTGTTGTTTTTTTTTAATGCATTCTACGGATCCTCCACATTAGAACTGTAATTTATTTTATTGTCTTTTCATCTTAATCCTTATTTATGTGACTTTTCACTAGGACTATTGGTACAAGTAATTTAAAATAAGCAATAAAATAAAAGTATGTAGGTAGCGGACCGAGAAACTTTTATTATTGTGGTAACTGATATTTGAGTAAGGGTTGAAAAGGAAAATAAAAACATATGATGGGATAGCAAACAGGTGTTCTCTATAAACTGCATTTACCGAAAGACCGTGACGTATCGTTGAAAGCTGCTATATACACGGATTGTTGTTAAAATCGTCGCGTCAGTAATTAATTATATCCGAACATACCGCAGTCTAAAAGATGTCTTTGTTTGTTACTTGGAAATTCATGACTTGGATATAGGGTTTGCTACGGTCGAGTGTATAGTTATAAAATTAATTAATTTAGTAATAAACTATGAAAATATTCCTACGTAATATTTGTTATTTTTTATAACCTTTAAAAACGGGGTGGATTTGAGGAGTAAAAACTGCAGTAGCAGTTCGATTGAGTCGGATCCATCTGATTGGTTGATTACAAACCCTCACTGTAAACCGTTTTGTCTATAAATGTTTTGTCGTTACCAGGAATTTGGTTTTTTCTCTTCTGTGTTGTTTTTAATGTAAGTTTTTCACAAAATTAGAGTGGTCGTGTAAATAAACGTATCGCTAAATGTTCGGGTTTGAAAAAGCGGGCGTGTAAACAATATATCTACAAATAATTGTTATCGTCTTGAGTCTTGAGTTTAAACGGCGTATCTTAACCCATTAAATATTAGTGAATAAGTGATTAATTAAAGGATTATATTCAAACGTAAGTAGGTACTTTTAATGTAAATTCTCGCAACAAACAAGTCACCAAGACTAACTAACCTATTATAGATCAATCATTGCTTTGCAAGAAGTGTCTATTCAATTACGCAAGAACCCTCATTAAGCTGAAATTCCGTTGTTACTGTTAAAGTAACCCGTTCCTATTGTTTTTAAATGTGGAGAAATGTATGACACTTGCAGGGATTTGTTTTAATATTTCTTTAGTGTCTTTGATTTAGCTGGCGTATTTCGAATTGTTTGCCTACGAACTGATTTTTCTTTATATATGTAATCTATTGTAATTGTTCGTATGTATTTTGTGCTTTTATTATTCTTTTTACAATTGTATATGTGTAAATTCCTTGCCTATTTCTTTGTTCTTACCTAAGTGTAGGTAAACTGTTTTTCAGTTAGCTTATTGCTACCTGTTTAGTGTTATTGTTGTATTTTCTATGTACCTTAACCTGTCTTATTCTTTTCTTATTTACTTTGGTATTCACTTAAAGACCGGCACTATTGGTGTGTAAGGACTACATGTTTGGTGTCACCATTTTTATTCTGATTTATTTATGACACAATTGTGGGTGTGATTACACTGTTTGCTATTTTATTGTGTTTACTGTAGTTAGTTAGTTGCTTTTGATCTCTTCTTCCTTTACTTAATTTTATAATTTGTACGCACTTTAACCTAATTTAATGGTGTTTTGTTATATTGAACCCGTCCATTGTTTTTTTTTGTTATTTGATTTATTAATGTACTCCTGCAATTACTTATTTATTAATAAATTAGGTTTTTTGGTGGTCCTTTTACAACTTAGTAAATTAACGTGTTGAATTATCATTGTGCAAAGCTCGTTCATTCTAATTTGAGTAGTTTCATTGTTTACCTGTCCCACACGACGCAACACTTAACCTCATCCAGTAATATTTCATTCATATAACACGGCATAGCTTATCACTAAACGACCAATTCTTTTGATCAGATTTGAGGTTTGAGATTAATTAAATAAGAAACTGGGAAATAAATTTTAGTTTTAATTATTGAGAAAAGTGAATGTAAGGCAAGAAATTAATTTGAGTAGTAGCAACATTACTGTCCGTAAAGTCAAGATACAGATATTGCACCTGTTTTATATATATATATATATATATATATATATATATATATATATATATATATATATATATATATATATATATATATATATATATATATATATATATATATATATATATATATATATATATAAACTGAAATGCTTTACAATATCAGATCTCTCACTCAATGTACAATGAATGGGAGACGACAAAGCTAATAATTTTAAGTATGTTTGTAAAAAAAGCTTCTATAAAAAGGGAAGATTATAAAAGATAAAGTTCATATTCTGTTATGTCACGGATGAGGTATAAATAACATTGCACAAATCTATTTTAAATACATTTTGTATTTAATTGACCCTTGAGTCACGAAAAGCACACACCAATGACCCGCGAATTAAAAATTTGTCTCAATTAGTATTTCCGCCAAAAATTTAATAAATAAAGAAAACATTTAATGCAGCATCTGCCACCTCCAGCATCACACCGAACCCTCGTTATAATAAGGCTAATATTAAACCACTCGAACTTTCAGTACATACCGTTGCAATTATACGAGCTTTACTACTTATTTTAAAACTTTTACTGCTTCAATTGTAGTCACATTAAATACCGAAATTGAAAAATTCATCCATTGCAAAGATAGTTTAAAGGGCGCTGTAGCTCAATTAATTGCGAATTTACAGCCGATGGGTGAAAATTATAAAATTGCCTTTTATTTACTCTGCGAATGTTTTGACAACCCGAAGCTTATTACAAGCAATCACATTAAGAGAATTTTTGGAACAAAACCTCTCGTAAATGAATCGATTGTATGATGAGTCAAATAAGAGCTCTACAAAATACGTTGCCAGGACTACAGAGTTATTTTGTGGGTGTTTTAATAATGTTTTCGGATCCACTTTCAAATATTACTATAGGTAATGTCCAATACATGCATTTGAACCAAATAGTCAAAATACATTTATAAGTAATTTCTAATGTTTAACGCTTGTACAAAATTCTGAATAAGTACGCCACTTTAAAGTGTAAATGCATATTAAAATAGCATTTACAAATAATAAAAAAAGGATGAAAACACGTTTTAATCTTTTTTATATTTCATAAATTTATTCTAACATCGCAAGTAATTCTTAAACGTTTCACCATTTATTGAAGGCGATAACTGTAATTGGTACCGAAACATATAAATTTATATAAAATATAAAGAGAAAAATACACCACTGTAAACCCAAAAGATAAGTATTTTATTATTTGTAATAATCCTGAAAGTTTAAATTTTCATATATTTATGATTTTTATTAATTTAAATGAGAATAATTTTTTACTTAAATACAATTTCTTGTGACTCGATAAGCTTAAACTACATATCGAATAGTTTTTCAGCCTTTTTCATGGGTGCAAGAAATTGCGGTTTAATTACTCGATTTAGTCGAGTTGTTTACTTAAGAGAAAATGTGTAGGTTAACAAGCACTTTCGGTAGACCTCTATCAAGTCACAAACTTCGTATGGATCTACGATTTTGCTGTCGTAGCCGTATGCCAAATTCCATCACACCAGCTCGAACCACTGTTCGAGCTGCTGACTGTTATCATGTTTACACATACACACACACACACACACACGCGCGCACGCAAGTACGAACACCCGCACGCGCGCACGCACACACACCACATACACTTAAGTAAGTTAACAACAGAATATTTAAACTACTAAGACTGAACTCCAATTTAACTAACTCAGATGCAATGGTTAATGTTCAAATTTCATCATCGCACAATATCTATAGAATGACTTTGTCCTGTATGACTATCGATACAGTTCCTGGTAAACTCCACTACAGTCATGTGATGAACATAATCTAGAGATACCATCCAAAATCCAGTCAGCGGACATGAATTTCAACTCCTGCTCATCAGTTCATTTACTTATAGGCGCGTCTTTACTTAACAATCTATTGTGCGTAGGGCAGGTATCATTAGGTTCCAATAGGTCTTATTACACGATAATACTTGTACTCATAGATCTATTATTATATGTATTCATTAAAAATTTGATAAAAAAATATGTTATCAAAGAATTTGCAGTTATTACGCTATACAATATATTTGATCATAATAACGGTTTTCTTTTTTTATTTTTGTTGATCAAAATGGATGGACAGCAACTGTTTGCCGTTAGTGCTTTTGTAACTTCAGTAATAACAATTTGTTTATTATTAAAAAAATGACATTGTAAAAAGAAGAAACGATTGTGGGTTAGACCGTGGATTGCAAGACGTACAGAGTTAGGTATGCATACAGTTGTTGACAAAGCTCGAATGTGAAGATCCCAAACATTATCAAAACTACCTAAGAATGGATGGTAATACATTTAGTTATGTAATATCTAAAGTGTCAAAGGAAAATACGCATATGAGAAATAGTATAAGTGTGACAGAGCGCCTAATGGTAACACTTAGATTGTTAGCAACGGGGGAAACATACTCCAGTTTTCAACACAATACACGAATCGCACAAAATTATACCAGAAACCTGTGCGGCTATGTATAAATCAATGAAAAATTAGTTTTTGAAGGTAAGATATAATTATTACACACAACTTAAATTTTTGTTTTGTACAAAAATAAGCTATTCTTTTGGCTTTAATTATAATCCTCCAAATCTTCATTGAGAACATCTGTATGCTCTAATGCATTGGACAGGATATCCGCTGATGTAGGTATCTCGGAGAGAACATCATTTGCATTCTTCTCTTGAAAATCAGTCATAATCTGACTCTGTTAAAATGTCCACTGGCTTGAATTGGATGAAGGGCCAGTAGGAAGTGTAATAATAGTTGGTAATGATTTACCAAAAATTGTATTCCATGCATCCACAATTACTTTGTGAATCTTGCATTTTGCCATTCTGAATGTGTAGTCAATAGTAGCTGTTCGAATGTTTCGCAATTCACTGCATATGAAATTGCAAAATGTTTCACAATCATCTTGAATGGCATGTGACTTCTGCAGCTTCTGCAAAGCAAGCTTAGACATCTCCTTCATTGTAGCAAAAGTGAATCATAAGCCTCGATTTTTCTTTTTTTGGGGTTTCTTATTTGCCATGTTGACGGTGTTGCTGGTTGGTAATCTAATATTCTTGCGTCAGTAATATATAGCAAATAAAGTGTAACTCAATTTTCAACTTTCCTGTACAATTAAAGAAATATGTGATGTTTGCAAGTTCCTAACACCTCAGAAGAATGGGAAAATATAGCGAATGAGTTTGAAATGCAATGGAATGTATTCAATACAATTGGTGCAATGGATGGATTAATTGTCCCCAAGCTAACGGTTCACATTACTTTAATTATAAACATTTTAACAGTATCATTCTCTTTGCTTTAGCTAATGCTCCTTATGAAGCCTTACGCTTTAAAAAATATTACCAAAAAAGAAAAAATCTATAATTACAGATTTTCTCGTGGAAGAAGACTAATAGAAAAGAGTTTTGGCACTCTGGCAACTTGTTTCTGATTATTTTTAACGTCAATCAATCTGTCTCCTGAAAAAGTAACCTCAATTGTACTGGCAGAGTGTACGTTGCACAATACGTTAATAGAAAAAAGAAAATACTTGAGCACTAGAACAGAAATTTGCACTGTTAAGGTAGATGGTCATCAATTTCGGGAGCCAGTCAGTTAATAGGAATATCTACAAATGTTACCCATACAACCACAAAGAAGTATTGCTCATGTACGCCATGGTAGGGAAGTATGTGATGAATTCAAATTTTTTTACAATGCACCAGGAAAGGTGCCATGGCAAAACAACTACGTAGGGTAAGTTAATTAACTACTTACTTCATGCCCCTCTTGTTGTTGAGGAGACTTGTTTCCAAATGTTCCGTCTAAATTAGATCGTGCTTCATCGGGAGTTGTTGCTCTATCAAGAAAGTGCAGCATATAAAACCAGTATGCAGTTGGCTTGTAAATACTGTCTGCATCAGCACCACTTTTAATATTTTTTGTATCTATAAAAGATAACAATAAATAAATTTTGAGTACATGCACCTTTAATCTTTGTAATATAATTATTGTAAGTTTCTGCTTTTAAAGTTTAATATAACATTTATTGTTTTGTAAGTTTTCATTGAAATAAAAAAGTGAGGTTAGTTAGTTTTAATTTCAAGTTGAACGTAACTGTTGTTTCAATAGCCATGTACCATTACCTGAAAAAGGTGATTATTCTACAACTGGATTTTATACAACGCTTGTATGCACCAGATGTTACACAAAACAACATTTTAACGCAGCTGGGCAACGATATCGATTAAATCTTAAAAACCAAAATGTTCCGCGCAATAGATATATTGTGAGTAACCTTTATCTTTGTAATATAATTATTGTAAGTTTCTGCTTTTAAAGTTTAATATAACATTTACTGTTTTGTGGGTTTTCATTGAAATAAAAAAGTGAGGTTAGTTAGTTTAGTTTCAAGTTGAATATAACTGTTGTTTCAATAACTATGTACCATGACCTGAAAAAGATGATTATTCTACAATTGGATTTTATACAACGCTTGTAGGCACCAGATGTTACACAAAACAACATTTTAACGCAGCTGGGCAACGATATCGATAAAATCTTAAAAACCAAAATGTTCCGCGCAATAGATATATTGTGAGTAACCTTTACGAGTTGTGTCAAGCAGATCTTTGCGATATGCGAATACACAATAGTGGCTATAATTACCTACTGACGGTTATTGATGAATTTAGCAAGACGGCATGGGCAAGAACCCTTAAAACCAAGTCAGCCGCATATGTGATTGAACCATTCACCGATATTTTTAAGGCGTGTGACAATACACCGATAAATCTGCAAACGGATAAAGGCAAATAGTTTGAGGTGGGTAGTGTAAAAAACTTTTTCAAGAAACCAGATATCAATTTCTGTAGTACAAATGTTTAATAACAAAACATTGAAAACAAAGATGTAGCGTTATTTCACATACAAAATTCGTACAAGTATATTGTACTCCAAAACCTTATAACTGACAATAGCCGTCATTCAAGTATAAAGGCTGTAAACGACGGAAACATTTTGAAAGTGTGGAATAACCCGTACGCGAAAGGCTTACTCCCAGCACGTCAACCTACACATGAAGTCGGTGAGCATGTCAGAATTGCCAGACACATTTGACAAGGGCTATGAAACGAACTGGAGTGAGGAAGTTGTTACAAGTAGTGAAGTGATAAAAGAAAGACCACCAGTTTACCGAATAATCGATCTGAATAACGATCTTGTTGTGATTACCGTTTACGAGGAGGAATTGCAAGTTGTTACGGTTGATGAAGACACCCTACTCAAAGTCGATAAGATTTTAGAAGAGAAGGGCCGTGGACTGTATAAACAATACCTAGTCAAGTGGCATGGATACAGTGACAAATTTAATAATTGTGTATTAGCTTCTCAGGTGAGAAATATATAAAATAATATAGAAGAAATCACTAACGAGCTAAATAACCACGAGCTAATAAGTAAATTGCTAACAATCGAACACCATAATCTAGGTTTTCCACCGGAGGTGTTTTTCTTGCGACATTGTTTAACCGCAAATTGTGCGTAATGCTTTATCTCCGCGTATGCGTATAATAAACATTACTTCAGAAAACTACGCTTACGGGAGTCCTAAAGAACTAGTTTTTTCACCTGCACGCTACGTGCCAGTGATGATACGAGAATTTGAAAACACCGAGATTAATATAAAAAACAGATAGGGGTGCAGCAATGCCATTCGAGTTAGGAACGTCGTGTCTGAAGTTACAGTTTAAGAAAGTACAACAATAGTTTGTTTTTATTAACAATATTACATGAATCAGGCCGGTAACGGTATCGGCTCCATTTGCAGAGGCGCATCATATAAACGTGGACATGGTATAGGAGCTTGCTAACCGGTACATTTAGAAGTGTAATACTGTTATTTAAGTCTGGGTAAAGACTATTGGAAAAGAAGCTCTAAGAACGAGGACCAGTATCCTCGATGACGTCATAGAGGGTCGAACTGTTGAGGAATTATTTCAAGAAAGATTTCACGAGGCTGGTAGAAATCTTGAGTGTAAAGCCAACGATTAAATCGATAAAATAATGGAGGGTTCGCGTTATAAAAGAGTACGTAATTATGTCCGATAGTAACCAGTCTCTACCGAGAACTGCTGCTAAGAACAGGAAACCTACTAATGACGATATATCTTTTAAATAATGGCTTTTCTACATGCACAATCGTGTGAAAGCGTCATGCCCGAATTGAATTTGTTTGCTTTACCGTCGAGGCAGACAAGTATCGGGAGCGGTGAATGGATATTTTACAAACCCTTATCAGCTCTGAATGATGACGCCCCCACATAATTTGAAGTGCTCAGAAATAGAAACGATTGCATAGATTTAAGCCAGACTACGTTGTACATCGCAGCTAAGGTTCTAAAGCAAGACCATACAGCTCTTACTGACGTGGATGTCACTACACCAGTAAACAATTGGATGCATTCGATTTTCTTACAAGCGGAGGTTTACTTAAACTACCGCTCATATATCGAGAGGCTGCTAAACTATGGAAAGGACTTCACATCTGCGTTGCACCTTATGGCAGATGAATACGCTGGAACACGCACATAGCGGTTTCTCAAAACGTCAAGCACTTGCAGAGACCAGCAAACAGGTTAAGATGATTGGCCACGTGCACTCGGATTTGTTTAATCAAGAAAAGTTTCCCATAAGCAGTGTTGAGTTAAAATCTAAATTTGTACGATCAAGAGGTCCTTTAGTCGAATGGCAGGACACGGTTCAAATTATAAGACGAAAATTATGCACGTTGGTTTACTGGTGAGACATATAAGCATCAATCCCAGCATTCTTATTGCGCACGCTAAAGCTTTAGAAACAACTGCAGCAAAATACTTTATTCCAAAGACAGGCTCATAAGTGTTAAGTATATCTGCAGGCATACAGCGAAAATCATTGGGGCAGTTACCTATTTATTTATTTGTATCAAATAAATCCTTCAACGGTGATTACAACTCAAACCCGTTCAAATATCATCACAGCAATATTAATTAAACGTCGTTATATATTGACGGCCAACAAATTCCACAAATTCCTTTGGAGGCCTTACAACCAGACTTTACAGCTAAAGCTTTATATGTAAGAGCATATCACACCTTATTCTCCGGAACGGGTATTAATTTTTAGACGAGGGCAGCGATATATTGAGAAGTAATTGTCTCAACGGCTTCTGTTTAATGGCATGTGACCTAACACCGAACTTCTGCAAACGCTAGCATGTAGAAACGGCTCCCTTCGGCAGGAAGTCGGCTTTGCAGAAACTCTCGCTGAAACCGTTAACTGTATGATGTATGCCGAATTCGATAACTTAATCGAGATCGGAATGTCATCGTAGATTTTACCTATTAAAAGGGGTACCTATAAATCACAAGCTTCATTGTACAGCAGCACCTGAAAGAAGATGGACGTACAAGGGTTTAGAGGTGATGACAATGAATTCATACCGAAATAAATTGCAGTGGTTACAGATTATGGAGGTTTATTGCTGATGCTGATAAAACCACCTCAAATTTGTTTTATATCAAAACCTATGTTACGACAGGTAAGGTATTTAGAGAATAAGTATCATGGACAGAAATGGCGGTCGGGGTATGCACCCTACAGCGCTTTCCAAGCGGAGTTGGTACGAGTGTTGCAGCCGTTTAACAAAATTCACGTTAAGGGTAGTGAAAAACAACAGTTTTTAAGATTCCTTAACCAACCAATACTAAACTTGGACGAGCTTGGTTATCCGTCAATTACCAAACTGAAAAAAGAAGCAAATGCGTATAGTTGTTTAAACCATAACATTAAGGCGTGTATGTGTGTTCTGGAAAACTCATTACTATTGCAAGACTGGACACATACCAACTCCAAAGATGTATCCGGTACGTGTTGAGATGTTTGAAATTGATCCCCAGCCACAACACTATGTTTCGACATGTATGTGCTTCTAATAAGTTGCCGAGGTACGCACACAGACCGTGTGAAACTATTGTGAACACAGATCCTGCAAACAAGCCAGGTTAGCATTAGACAGCTACCTACATTGAATGGTACCGGGGAGTATTTTGATTCCATTGGACGACCCCCACTAGGATACCATTTACGCTTCTTGGAGAAGAATTCTAGATGGTTCCATTACAACAAAACAACTCTACAGTATTACCATTCGGATGTGTGAACTTTATCCGATAATGTTTTTGTATTTTAGATTAAACAAATTATCAATGATCGAGTTTATGTATAATTTTTTCACTACATGTTTAATTATAAATGATGAAATAATTAAGTTACAGTGTAATGCTTATTTTAGTTACAGCAACCTAGATACATACAAGACGCAAGTTTGATATTGATGTTGCTCAGAATCCCTATGTGGAGTCCACACTGTTTCAAATTCTCCGCAGTTGATCAAAAAACAAAGTTTATATAACAGATGAAGTGAATTATCAAAATTGGAAATCAACGTGTTTACCTTTCACGTAATTAGACCGGTTTTCCCAGACACGATAGAGGTTATTGAATAGTGAAGGTTTGTTATTGTTGGTTACATATCCGGAGGGGAATCCAGAAAATGATTACTTTATATTAATGATTGAGAAAACTCATATGTACTTTATAATGGCTATTTGTAAACAAAACACAGAAATTGAATTTCCGTGACTATATATACTTGTAACAGAAAACCAGTAGTTATTCACTCTCGTGGCCATATCTATAACAGTTGCTCATGCACAAATAGACCAATTACTGTTACAGGTAACAATATTATAATGGGATCTGGAAATTTATGGTCTTCAAAGAAGGCTGAAAAAGATGGATCTGAATAAACTCAAGAGCAGACGGATCAAGAGCTTGACAAAACCAATAAAGTATGGGTAAGTGCTCGTTTTGATTTTACCCCTATCTTATTTACTTTATTTAATTGCACATATTTTTAATGCCATGTTATAATTACAGATATGAATTTATTAACTCTAAATGCATCAACATACTTTAAACCTTTTTAAAAACGTTAAGGAATTAGAGACAGGAGTAGAATACAAGATATTCAATTTAGACATCACATCAATAAAGTACGTAAAAATAGCGATGATAGAGATGCTGGATTTTAAATGAAGGAGGTTGGTGATAATGCGTTTTACGTAGTCCTAAAAATAGTATTACTTATAATAGATCATTAAAAGCGCTTTGTCTTTTTATTACTGGTAATAACCTATATGTTTTGATAGAAGCCGATTTCGGTAATTACGGACCTTAAAAAGACTCTTGCTTCTACCAAAACGGCCTTAGTTAAAGTTCGAGGGCCATAAATAGGCCATCAAAGGTTGAAAATGGCGCATGAAAAGAATTCGACAATTAAGACACGTGTCCACGGTGCACCCTGAATTTGTCCTATTCTCCGGAGGATTTGTCCTATCCCACGCCCTTACTACCCATATTACAGTGACGTGTTTGCTTTTTATTCTATTGGTAGTCTATTAGTAGTTTGAGCTGCTCCTATCGCCCTAATTGCAAAAAATTACATGAGAATTTGAACCTGTAGTCGGCTATCAAATACTTTAGTTAGATTAGCATCTTAACTGGTTGCAAAGTAATAATATCCTTTGGTTATTAATAATTATTCAATAAAACTACTTTCCTCGTTCCTATCAGCATACATTGAAGCAGTATCAATTATATCCATTGAGCTTAAATTATTTACACTAATTAAAGCTGCGGGTTATGCTTATATTAACCACACGATACCTGATTTGGCTGTTAGCTAAAGAAAAATGGTTTTATTTATTTTAATTTAGGATAATTTAATAATACAATAATTTGTTTTGAATTGAAGTATGCATTAAAATTAAAGCTTTTGCTCACTCTATTTATGTTTATTTGGCGGCATGAGCACATATGTTAGTGTTTTCACAGGGTATTGAATTTTTTGGGGTTTAGAAATAATTATTTACGATAAGCTGGTAGTCTCGTTATGCTTTAGTAAGTATAAAGTGTTTAAATATTGTAGTTACGTGCAGGATCTTCACTTGTTTACCAGTACGCTTAGTTTAGATAAATAATTATTTCGGGGTTTCTCATATATAACTTTTTTCAGTTATGTAAATATTGCTAACAGTCTGTTATTTACAAGTTATACTTCAATAAAAAGTCCTTGTTTTGATAACAAATAAAACAATTGAGTTGAGCACTGTTTTGCTTGTATATTGTATTGTTTATTTACATGCGTTCTGTTACAGATTCCTTCCCCATTTTCATGCCTCCAGTAATATTCCGAATGTTACACTAGCAAACGCTTTTAATACATTACCTTTTTGCGGGATTTTATTCAAATTCAATAATAAAACCCTCGAAACGACTTTCATCAATTACGAAGTCCGGCAATATCTTTAAGGTAAAAATCATAGCCTTACCGTCTATACACATAGATTCGTCTGATTTATTAACTATTTATAATGCCCTTGTTTTTCGGTAGGAAAATGTGTTCACTATGAAAAAAATTGAATAATAACCTTCGATCAACCGCTTTTTTAAATGCTGTTGACAAGAATTCAATTCAACTCACATTGTGAAATTTATAATTGTGCGATTGGGTGAATTCATCCTCGTGTGTAGAAGTTCAGCAAACCATACACGCAAAAATGCAATTATTCATAACATAAGTGGCTACGCATACTATAACGAATTAAGTGCTCATTTCCTTCTACATGCGGCAGTATCTTTCATTACCATGGATTCTTTGTCGAGAGAAAATAAGGAAATAACAGAGTTAATAATAATATTTGGACAGCTCAATCTAAATTCTATATATGGCAGTGGGCTGATCTATAAAGTAGGAGAAAATTTATCCAAAAATTACATTTTCAACGAAGAGTGGAGATTCCAAACTATGGGTAAAGTATTAGAATTGAAGTGAAACGCATTTTATTCGCGCTGAAAGGTCTTAAATTTGGAACTTACATACTTATAGAACACAGATTATTCCGATATTTTGTGCTTCGGTACATAACAATTATGCAACTCGTTCCATCTATATATCCAACGAATGGCTAAATTTGGGTCAATTTATTCAAAGGAATTTGGAAAATTTACAAATTCTAGTTTATTTAAAATTAGATAAATTTTGGTCAGGGATACGGACTGACATCGTGATCGAACAATGACTAATAAGATCGATGGAACGGGGTGAAAATAATTTGGAATAGTCCATAAACTGGTTCCATATTGTCAATCCTTTATAAGATACATAGTTTGCTTCTTTAGTTAATGGACATTTAGCTGATGTTGGAGTTAACTGCGATAATTGTGAAGAAGCTCAAATTTTGAATCCTAGTTTTGCTAAGGTATTTACGCCCACCAAACGTATCTCAGAAGTCGTAACTTGTTCACAAGACAAATTTATTGTGAGTGGAACAATCAATTACGAACCCTATAAATCTATGCAAATGCGGAAAGAGAATTCTGGAGAAAGTGCTGTGTTTGATGACGACGGCGATTTTATCCATAAAGCTCTATGAGATAAAGTAGCTGCTTACCAAGAAATGGGGTTGGAAAAAAGAAAATAATGAATTGGTCCCTACAGCTATGGATGAAAATCCTGTTCCTTGAGAAGTTATGAAGTCATTTTTGCAGTAATACTTTATGTAGCCGAAGAACATTAACTGCTCAGGAGTGAATTGTAAAAATTATCGGTCGATGTAGATTTCGAGTTCATATTAGACGAAAATTGATGATTACTCAATTATTGAACATATGGAAATGACATTTTGTGTTCCATAAATTTCACCTTTTGAAAAACATAAACCTCAATCTCTACGTTCCTATTAGCATAATTATTCCATTCAAGACAGCATTCAATTTTGCATTATTGAATACCAAAAAAATTCTACACTTTTTTCGTCAAATTATCAAAATGGCCGCCATTTTCAAAGGTTATCATGGATATGTTGTGTTTGATATTTTATTTGGCATATATTGGCATAATATCTTGCATCCTTCAAAATTAATTTTTCTAATCACGTACAGAGAGAAAGCGCTGTTTGTTAGGTTAAGACGTTACATTTTTACCAAGGTATCGTTTCTTAGACAACACGAATATTCAATGATTTGATAAGTGAATTTTACGGTTAAACAGATTTCTAACAGACCCTTAATTTGATTACATTCTTGCCTGAACAAAAGAGAATTATCGACAATGATCCTCTATCTTGAAAAAATTATAACGTAATTGATTTTGAGATTTACCGCAATAAATTTCATTGTTATTATAAGATATCGTTATAGTTGTTATATTATCAACACTGTAGCTTCATAAGTTGTATAATCATCCCTTAGATCTATGTTTTTTGCTTATTTTTAGTAATTTTACATTATTTTGATGTGCTGTATAATATTGATGAATTTCTTTATTAAAGAACGCTTTTGTTTTAATTTTTATTCTTTTTGTGTTTTGTGTGAAGAATTCAAAAATTTATTCCTTTGTTATGTGGGTGGTAAAATTTTGTATATTCGCATAAAAGTGCTAATGTAGTGTGTAATTCAAGTTCGAGCTTAAGCTTGTACCGTACCCCAGGTACCCTATCTGGAAAAGTGTAATTGGACTTATTTGCAATAATTAAAATTCAAGAACAAAACAGTCGTTAAGTGATTTAAGTTGATTTTACTGACAATAATTAAAATATTAGAAATTATTTACAAGTCTGATATTTAATTACTCGCAAACGTCATATCTGATCCAAAGGATTAGCCTTCTAGTGGTAGGTAAGTTGTGCTATTTGAATTAGATAGGCTAGATGAGGTTAAGTGTTGCATTATGTGGGACAAGTAAAAAATCAAAGTACTCAAATTAAAATTAACGAGCTTTGCGCAATGATGGTTCAACCCGTTAATGCACTATTGTGGGAAAGAACCACCAATAAAACCCACACAAATTAAATAACACAAGAAAAAACAACGAAAGAGTTAAATTTAGAACAAAACACCATTAAATCAGGTTAAAGTGGTACAAAATTACAACATTAAGAGAAAAATAAATAACAAGTAGTTTAGCTGCACATAGATACAATAAAAAAAGCCATGCAGTCACACTCACAATTGTCATAAATAAATCTGAATAAAAATCGTAATACCAAACATGTGGCCTTCTAGAAGCAATCATGCTGGTCTTTAAGTAAATAAGCAAATAAACCAATAAGGCAAATTTCGGTACATATAAAATATAACAACAGTATAATTGCACAGGTGACAATAAGGTAAATGCAAGGACAAACAAAAAAATAAGTGAAAGTTGTAATACACATATACAATTGTTTAGTGAGTAATAAAGCACAAAATACATACGCAAAATTACAATAAATTACATATAAAGAGAAATCCGTTCGCAGGCAAACAATTCTACTTAAACAAACTGACACAAGAAAAACTCATTAAAACGAAGCCTTACAAGGGTAAGTTGTAAATAGATCATAACATCGTGACCGATACATAAGTTTGAGTGCGTTAGAAAAATACAGCGCCTCTTTCTCCGGCAATCTATTCATTTATATAACAATAAAAATAAAATTTGAGGTATTTAATGGCCATCTGGACCCGGGAGTATGTACACACTCGGCACTTGCCTATTTACAATTATAACCGAGAGTTACCATGTACCCGATCGTACAGGCCCACCTCTACACAAACATAAATATAAACAACAACCAACAATGCTAATTCACCTAAACACAAGAGTGAGGGAGCGCAGTACGGTTTACCAGATTTCCGCTTAATGAGCCCGCGTGGTTATGAGAAACCTTTACCAAGCAATTTTTCACAAACGTTTATTACAATAATAACATTTTTGCGGTCCGCTACCTACAATCATGGGGATCTCGCTTATTATATGAGACAGATCATAGGTTTAAACTTGGCACTTTTGCTATATATTATGCTGATTAATAATCGAATGATTTTTACTTATGAAAAAATAATGGGAAAATCGCGATGTACGTTTTTCGCGGGTACCAACTTAATTATTAATAATTTTTAAAATATAATAAAGCATTCTTAAGGTAGTTTTTAATAGCTAATAACCAGGTGTTTTCAAAAATACCATACGACGTTTTGGTTTCGAGGAAACACCATCAAGTTCACTTTTCTTATGGCGCCATGTTTCATATTTACATCATTTCATTTTTAATGATATAACACGTTCTATAAGTAACTTGATTTACAAGATAAACACTAATAAAAATATATAAGTTTAAAAAATCAAGTAGGCTATGTTTTTATTTATTCTCAGCATAAAAACGGATGTAATAATTATTAGTACTAATAGGAAGATTATTATATGGGTAATTAGAGTCCAACAATTGTATTGTTTTAACTCTATTGTGTTTGGTATTGTTTTAAAATCCAAACAAAATTAACATTTAATTTAAACAAACAACTGAAGTAGGTGCTCAAACAACAAACCGTTTTCACTAATACATAATTGGATTCGCTTTCGCAAATTACCAACTGCTCTTTATATTGTCCTTCCTAGAATGAAATGAAATATCTGGTGCAATGATTGTATGAACTCATCTCTATCATAATCAGGGATGTTCTTGTATTACTTATTTTTTACGTTGCCCCAAAGGAAGTAATCGAGAGGGCTTAGGTGAAAGCTTCTTGCAGACCATTGCCTAGTGCTCTGGTTTCCTATCCATTTGTTTGGAAAAACTGTATTTAAATATTCTGTTGCGGACCCGATGTTATCAGGCCGGCACCGCAATTCTACAAATATATTGAGAGGAACGTTTTCTAGACAAGCCTATAACTGATTATTTCGAACCTCGAGATATTTCTGAGCACTTAACTTTCCTTCAACACTACGAGGTGCCAGAAGGCTGTTGTGTTACATGCCAACCCATACCCTTACACAAAATCTGCCTTGGCTTTTGCGCTCTTTTACTATATGTGGATTTTCTATAGCCCAGTATTGATCATTATTTCTATTGAACATGTCATTAATTGAAAACCAACACTCGTCCGTCCAGATCACTTTATTTAAGAAGTTAGGGTCTTGACGGAAAGTGTTGGGTTACGTGTATTTTATGTCTGAATTTTTAATTTTTCGAAGTATTCCAGATATTTGTTTGTGGCAAATCTAAATGATGTGATACTTCGCTAGTGCATGTAGATCTGTTATTATTGACCTATGATAACATATTTATGCAAATATGTACGCATGTGCATTTACAACAAAAGGCGACCATAAGCTACGTCCCACGGCAAAATTTCACCGCGTAGTGGTAATTGAATTTTCTATGATCGCCTATTATATTAATAACCACAGTTTAAAACGTCAAACTTGAGAAACCATATTTTACCATATTTAAAACATTTTCTTTTTCATCTTTATGCACTGGATCCATATTTATTTCAAGGTTTAAGGAGGGGCCATAGTTTTCCAGATTCCTGTCTAATTGTAACAAGTGGTTCATCCGTGGTTGATGTCATTCTGGGAATTGCTGCAAAAACATCTTGAATGCTTCTGCGACATTTGCAGCATGCCACGTTTTTCATAATTTTCCAGTGCCATTTTGTAAGAGCAAATATTAAGCGTATAATGCTGTGTCAATCTTGAATTGTTATTAACAAATGCTAACTTTGATTCAATTATTTATTTACTAGGCGACTTAATTTTTTATACATATTACGTATTTACATTACATAACGTTATGATGGTTCTGCGAAACCGACACGTTGAATGGTATTTTTCAGAACACATGGTTATTAGCTGTGACAAACATCCTTAAGAATGTTTTATTACATTTTTTTAATTTTTAATAATGAAGTCAGTAGACGCGAAAAACGTATCATAAAATTTGACCACATTGACACCTGTGTTCTATCTCTTGTAACAAGCAAAATCCCCATTCATACGCTCGAATTTGAATCACCCTGTACAGGACCATTTAACTCCGAACTAAACCAATTGCATTAATAGACTTTAAAACAAATTTTTTGTAATTGGATTCCATTTTAATTCTTTAATGTACATATTAAGAAACGCGACGTCGTCATCTCACTCTCTAAAACTCGTGTCTACGCCACTTAAATTCGTGCTTCAAGACTAGTATTATGAAACCTGTTTTTTAATATACTAGTAGAGTACTTTAAACTACCCACGTATAGTGAAGCCCCTGTAGTCGATACGAGGAAAACCGTTGGCGCCGAACAAAATCGTGATGAATTTTATAATAAGTTATAAACAGCGCGTATATACAGCATGGTCCGCGCCTCCTGCTGTTCGTGCTTGCAGTCAGCAGAATCCATCTACGAGCGTTTGCCGCATATCACTATCCTTTATCTTCCCATTTTGCATGTTTTCATAACCAGTAGAAGCCTAAACTTTTCTTGAAAGTGTCTCCTGCGCCTAACTTAATTAAATGCACACTAACCAAGTTCATAAGCCGACTTTCATATGAAGGATTATTCGCTCCTCGCCACTATCATCAGAAGAAGCAGAATGGAAGTTGGTACAACACCAATATGTATATACTGCACATCTCCTAGCAACATTTATTTATTTCGCTTTTAACATTTAATTTAAAGTAATGTTTTTGGCTTAGAAGTCGGTTATTTATATTTGCCTTTACCTTTTTACCTTTAAACGTTTAGATAACACTTAAATGAAACAAATATTTTCTAATTTTCACAAAATCATTTAATGAATAACAATTGTTCCGACACACAGTGTCTTCTAGTAGAATTAAACATAATTATACAAATCGCCGTAAATAAGGGTTACACAGAATCGGATCTCAATAGAGTTTTAAAAAAGAAAGAATACAGGTTTGGATCAAAATAAGTTTACTCTGCTCAATCCAAAATTAGAAAATTTTTTAACACGTTAAATTATGTAGGTAAACTTACACAAATAATATCTAACTAGATTTGAATATAACGTGCAAATGTAACAATACTTTAGGAAAATACATAAAAAACAAGAAATCAAAAAATCAGAAAGAAAATAACTCAGGAGTATACAGACTAAATTGCGGGATAAATACTACATAGGACAAACAGGTAGAAGTTTTAGTAAACGTATTTCTGAACATGTTAGTTCATATAAAAACAATACAGAAAATATGCGTCACATTTCGAACTCAGAAAATCACGTGTTAGATAAAAAAAGTTTTAAATTTTGCATGTTGAAAACAAAGGTAAAAGATTGGACGTTTTAGAAGCATTAGAAATTTTTAAAAACAAAAATACAGGTTTCTTATTAAACGATCAAATAGATTTATTTTATTTATACTATTCGCCACTGTTTGATTTTCCCTCTTCATCACATAATTAGTTGTCAGTCTCCCACCACAATTAGTGTAGGTTAAGTACTTTGAAGCGTTGTAAGTTAGTTTAAGATCGAATCCGAAGAAGACACTGTGTCGAAACAATTGTTATTCATTAAATGATTTTGTGGAAATTTTTAACTATTTGTTTTATTTAAGTATTAATATGAATTTCCATCAAGTAAAAGCCAGCACAATTCAGTTTAGATAACAGTTATACTTATCGACATCCGTAAAGAATCACACTTTAACAAATTAATGAAGTTGTGAGACAGATTTGTAACACCTGAAAACGTAATGGTAAGCCTACTATGAGAAATAGGTACATTTTATATTAAACGATAAATGAATAAATCTGTATTATATTAAACCTTATTAAACCGCCTAAATATGATATTTCTAGGCACCCTTTACTTACAGAGGCTAACGGTGAAAAAAGTGTCACAATCAGAAAACAAATTTAACAAGGTTAATCACATTACGTACTTATTACTTGTCTGGTATCCTGCATGACATTCTAAAAGTTGTCTTAGTATGCTGAATCGAAGAATTCAATCATTTACGGTAGCTCAATACTGTCTCGATTCCAGGAACTCTGGTTGAATAGATTATCTTTTTATTATGTAGCGACTAGTGGAATATTCACATTTAACGGCAAAGGGTGCCACAACTTATTTAATTACCTATTTGTAGAATGTAATTTATGCAATACATTCAGAGCGTGTAATATAAGTATATTGTAAACTAAACCATCGGTACTACGACAAGAATTTCATATTGGCATTCTTTCGCATTCAACGAGAATGAAATTGGGCCTTTCGGGATTATAATATGCATATCATAATAGTATTTATAAGAACTAATATGTAATTTGCTATAATACTTGTCAAATTGATTTATTAAAGATTTACAACTGGGATACGGTTATAACATTGTGACGATATATATGCAAACTGATAATTTAAATTACAGAAGAAAATATGGCTAGTCCCACGTACAACTGCAATTTTATAAACTAAATTACGTAATAATACATCACTAATAAACCTAAAAAATAAGTGATTTAAATAACAAACTTATTTTGAAACGAGGTAAATTTCACTTCATTAACTTGTTAATAAATAATATAAGATCGTATGCTTAGAATAAGAATCAACCGACAAATTTGTCGTATCCCATGTTTTGCAGTGAAATTTGAGTTTTAACAATAGCTGTTCAGCCAGCTCTTATATGTAAAATCGGGAATCTTTGTTAGTTAATCTCATTAAATCTTTTTGTTCAATTATTTTTGTAACTAACTGTAGGTTGAATATAATATGTGGGCATTATCGAATTTTCTTAAGTACACACGTTGAATTGAATTAAAATAAAGTTTTCTCAGATTAACACATGCAATCTAACTTAGTCTTCATCCAATCGCTATTCGAGTATATAACTCATTGCGACCAAAAATAAAATCGTCTCCCTATCCCCCCACGCCGTTTGTCCACCTGCACCCACCTCCGCTCATCTTTATTCTCGAGGTATTGCACCCGCAATATCCAGAAATCCATTACCTGTTAAAGCCCCTTAAATCCTTGAAATTTCCGTGGACGGACACATACACCTCCCTCCTGGAAACTTCCTTTCCGTTGCCGGATGACATGCAGTTTAGACTGTACCTATTTCGGTGGTTTACTGTGATCTCATCCAACTTTCTGGTCCTCATCCCATGTCCACTTCCGTCCTTTTACTGTGTGATTTGTCACGTAGATAATATCCTTGCTCAAAAAGGTCCTGTATTCAACGTATTTGTATTCGAACACCTCTCATCCGCCACGTTATCACATCCAAATCTACCCTTGAGTACTTCCTTGCAAAGGACGTGTTCGTCTTCAAGCGACACTATCTAATGCAAATATTCCCTAATTCCACCCCCACTCTCTAAGTATTCCACGCTCCATTCAACGCCCCAACTGTAGCAACTGCTGGTGAGCTTACCGTTCCAATCCTTTTCGACGCCAGAAGTGACGGAAATTCCCAGTTTCTCGTTGAAGATAGCATCCCTATATCCAATCCCAATCTCACTAATCCGATACAGAAGATACTCCACATACGTACAACACACACCAAATCCCTCACAATTAAACACTGTTTACAATCACTCACATACATTCTTCAATCATCGCGAATATCATAACTGGCACAATATACGCTAAAGACGTCCGTCGGAAACGCCCATTCTGCACATACACAACATATATATCCTTTCCATCACAGAAACTAAAATCACAAAAATTGCAAACAATCATTCCTATACACAAACCAGTACTCAAAACGGACACCGAGGTGCAGCTACTAGTCATAAATTCATTGCCGTCCGCCCGATTTCAATTACCTCCACACCTAGAGCATCTCGAATGCGTCGCTGTGACGATGCACTTTTGTACCCAAATAATATTCTTTTCCTATTATGATCCCCTTGGCTCCGATCGTAGGATTCTGCGATTACACACCTATCAAGAACAATGAACCCATATACTTCGAACATCTCGGTACCCCAATACACGATTACATCGTTTGCTCCAAACACACACCCCACTTTTTGGATCATAGGTATCACTGTCATATCAGATTACCCACCTCCGCTGCCCGAAACTTCATTTTGAATTATACTTTCCTATTTTCCGACGGCCTGAAAATCTGTTTCCATTGACATGCTGGCCAAATCACACTCCGAGTTAACAACCTATATCCCATATCTTTCCTAACTTGTCTTACAAATTGCTTTGAGCAGAGCTACTCGTAGACTACTTAGAAACGTGGCTGTTAACATCTAGCTATATTATTTATTATGGTATCTACTGAAACTGACTTATTTTGGTACGACTTTATGCAAAACCAATACATATGCATGGAACACCATTTTAATATATTTTTATTAATGCCTTCATTGAAACTACAATTCTAATATTAGTTTCTATCATTAAATGAAAACTGGAAAAAAATTGTTGAGCGGCTTATCTGTACTATTGATAAAACTTCATTGATTAAGTTCTGTTGATTTGGTCCTTGTCCTTTCTTTATAAAGCGCATTGCCGTTTATACCCACATAAACCTTTTTATGTGTTTTAGAATATTGGAATAAACCTCCCTCTTCCTATATCCAGTATCTTTCCTAAGTTACATTACAAATTGCTTTTAGCTGACGATACCCTTCCTGACAGGTAATTCACCATTAGACCCAATCGAGAGTTTCACGTCCCCTTGTTGAAGCTACTTACAGAGACCGTGAATGTATTCAAACGCAAGCAATGCAATCTGGTGGCTTTTTTTGACATTGACTACGAATTTGATAGGGTTTGCCACAAAGCACTCACCAATTGGTATCCCAGTTCACTTTTACAAACTACCGAGACAACACCATTCTCCACCTACCTGAGCAGAATCTATCCATATCCCTCAACATAGGACAAATAAGACTTCAACATGAAGTGACTTACCTAGGAATCTTATTCACTAAATCCCTAAATTGGCTTCTCGATGAACAAAGAAACGGAAACATGTAAACTAATGGGCGTCCTAGGGGGTCACATCAGAGTCCACCACCACAAAACATTGCAACATACCTGCAAGACCGATATTCGGCCTGTTATAGATTACTGAGCTCCCTTAAAGACTAAGGTTACACGATAGTGCCCTTCCTTTATTGCTTCCTGCGTACGATTAAATCATAAACCGCTAATCTGTAGTGTACCCAGTAACCCAACTCTATACAGCACGCAAATATGTCGGCCTTTAGCAATAAAATAAAATCTTCAAAAGATCTTGCATCACCGTACAATCTTCGGCCACACTATCCCTACCAAGAAACTACTTACCATTACTTGCAACTACCGCTTTCACCCATTTCTACGCAAAAAAACCCAAGTTTAAGCATCCCTATCATGCTAACCCAACTCATTGACGACCTCTCAGAGGAGATAAAAGAATAACTTGATAACACCTCATTTGCATTCCGAATCCTCACGTTTATGGTAACGACCAACGAAAATACCCCGATAACAATATGAAATAACCGCAAACATCCACACTTTACTATCTACACTACACTTTGACCTACACTCACAGATCACACTGTAATTAAATTAAAAAGCCAATCTTTCATCAAAATAATCAAAACTGATGATAGCAATTAATACAATACCACAACAAAAAATAACACTAACAGAAGCATCACCAGGGCTGGACATTTCACAACATACGCATGCGCAAACTAACAAAAAAAACTTATCAAAGCGAGCTTAAGAGTTTACGATTCAAAAACTTCACGTCCAGCTCAAACTTGCGACAGTTCAATACAAAACCCCACTAAAGTTAAAAACAACATATATACCCAGAATAGACGAAAATGCAAGCGCTGGGGCACACACACCCACGCATGCACGCACGCACACACGCTCGCACACACGTACATACGCACACACACAGTATTACACACACACACACACACACACACACACACACACACACACACACACACACACACACACACACACACACACACACATACACACACACACACACACTCACACACTCACACAACACACACACACACACACACACCACACACACGCCACACGCACACCACGCGCACACGCACACGCGCACACGCGCACAGCGCACACGCGCACAGCGCACACGCGCACACGCGCACACGCACACACGCACACGACGCACACGCACTACACGCAGCACACGCCACACGCCACCGCACGCGCACCACACGCACTTACGCACGCACCGCACACGCACCTTACACGCGACACGCCTTACACGCCACACGCACTACCGCAGCCACGCGCCACGCACTCGCACACGCGCACACCGCACTTACGCGCCACGTCGCACACGCGCACCGCGCACACGCACTTACACGCACTAGCACCGCCGCTACACGCACACCGCACTTACGCACACGCGCACACGCGCCGACACGCGCACACGCACTTACACGCACACCGCACACCGCACTTACACGCGCACGACTTACACCGCACGCGCACACGCCACACGCCACACGCGCACTACGACGCCACGCGCACTTACCGCACACGCCCACGCCACACCGCACACCGCCACGCACGCCACCGCACACGCCACCGCACTACACGCACACCGCATTACACGCACTTACACGCACTACACGCACTTACAGCGCACTACACACGCACTTACACGCCACACTTACACGCCACTTACACGCCACCGCACTACCGCACTTACACGCACTCGTACCGCATCGCACGCACTTACACGCACTTACACGCACTTACACGCACTTACACGCACTTACACGCACTTACACGCACTTACACGCACTTACACGCACTTACACGCACTTACACGCACTACGCCTACACGCACCCCACGCACTTACACCGCACTACCCACCGCACTTACCGCACTACGCACTTCGCATCACGCACACTCGCCTACACGCACTCACCTCCACGCACTTACCACCGCACTTACACGCACCACCACCACTCGCACACGCACTTACACGCACCCACGCACCTCACGCACTCTACACGCACTTACACGCACTTACACGCACTGCTACACGCACACACGCACCGCACGCACCCACCACCGCACCTTACACGCACTCACACACGCACTACCACCACTCTGACACCTCACGCACTCGCACCCACTGCACGCACTTACACGCACTCACACGCACTACGCACACGCACCATACGCACGCACCACTACACGCACTCCACGCACTACGCACTCGCACACCGCACTCACGCACGCACACGCACTCACATCGCACTCCACACGCACTCACCGCACGCTCACCACACGCACTCACACGCACTCACACGCACTCACACGCAACGCACACGCAACGCACACGCACTCGCACCGCACCTGCACACGCACCCACACGCACTCACATCGCACGCACCCAGCACTGCACTCGCACTCACGCATCGCACTGCACTCGCACACGCACCGCACGCACACGCACGCACCGCACCGCACAGCACGCACCGCACGCACACCACACGCACCGCACTCGCACACGCACATCGCACACAACGCACACTGCACCGCACTCGCACCGCATCGCACCGCACCGCACCGCACGTCACTCACGCACACCACACGCACACAGCACACGACACTACGCACACGCACACACACACGCACCACACGCACCCAGCACCACACCACTACACATCCCACATGCAACGCAACGCTACACCACACGCATCACGCACACACGCACCACGCACACCACACGCACACGCACCACACACGCACTACACGCACCGCCACACGCACTCGCACGCACTACGCACTTACACGCATCTCGCTACACGCACTCGCACTGCACTACCACCGACACCGCACCACGCACTACGCACCACGCACTACGCACTCGCACACCGCACCACACGCACTCGCACACGCACCGCACACGCACTCGCACTACCGCACCGCACACGCACCGTACACCGCACCGCACCGCACACGCATACGCACCACGCACCGCACACGCACCGCACCACCACACCGCACCACCACGACCGCACGCACCGACACTACGCACACGCACACACACGCACACGCACCCACCACGCCACGCACACCACACAACTAACCGCACTCACTCGCAGCTCACAATCCACCGCATGCACTCGCACTGCACTCGCATCATCGCACCACACGCACTACCACCGCACGCACCGCACACGCACACGCACACACGCACACGCACACACGCACACGCACACGCACACACGCACCACGCACCACACACGCACGACACGCACACGCACACGCACACGCACCACCGCACACGCACACGCACACGCACGCCACGCACACCACTCACAACCGCACGTCCACGCACTCGCACTCGCACTCGACACTCGACACCTGCACATCCCACCACCGCATCGCACTCGCACGCACAACGCACACACGACACGCACACGCACACAGCACACGCACACGCACACACGCACACGCACACGCACCATCGCACACGCACTACGCACACGCACACGCACACGCACCACGCACACGCACACGCACACGCACACGCACACGCACACGCACACGCACACGCACTCACGCACACCACCACACACGCCACTACACGCTACGCAACGCACTCCACACGACACGCACACTGCACACGCACACGCACATCGCACTACGCATCACGCACTACGCACACGCACACGCACACGCACCCACACGCACACGCACACGCACACGACACGCACGCACACGCACCACGCACACGCACCGCACACGACACCACACGCACACACACACGACACGGACACGCACACGACACGACAGCAACGCACCACACAGCACACGCAACACGCACACGCACGCACACGCACACACCATTAAAACACATATACCGCATACGAACACGCACACAGCACCACACGCACACACGACACACACGCACACACCACACACACTACACGACACGCACGTCACCACGCACCACGCACACACGCACTTACACGCACCACACGCACTACACGCACTACACGCACTTCACGACACTAACCACGCACTCAGCACCCACTCGCACCGCACTCGCACTCGCACCGCACCGCACACGCACTCGCACTCGCACTCGCACTCGCACCGCACCACTGCACGCACCGCACTACGCACACGCACACGCACCTCACCGCACTCGCACGCACACCGACCACACACACTCGCACGACGCACCGCACGCACTCGCACTCGCCTCACACGCACTCACGCACCACATTCTCGCATCACTCACTCACATTCGCACTCGCACTCGCACACGCACACGCACACGCACACGACACGCACACGCACACGCACACGCACACGCACACGCACGCACACGCACACGCACACGCACACGCACTCACCCACACACCACACAGCACCACGCACTCACAATCGCACCGCACCACACGCACGCCATCCGCACACACTCGCATCCGACACTGCCACCACGCACACCACACGCACACGCACACGCACACGCACACGTACACGACACGCACACAGCACACGCACACGCACCACCACGCACACGCTCACCCACACGCACACCAAACACACGTACACGGACACGCACACGCACGACATGCAACGCACACACACGCACACGCAAACGCACACGCACGCTCACGCACACACACCATTCAACTATATACCCGCAACGAAACAGCGCACACCACCACGCATGCACGCACACACACGCACACCACACCACACACGCACACACGCACTACACGCACACACGCACTTACCGCACTTACACGCACTTACACGCACTACACGACACCTACACCACACTCACGCACTCCACACGCACACCCACGCACTCGCACCGCACCACTCGCACTCGCACCGCACCTCACGCACTCGCACTCGCACTCGCACTCGCACTCGCACTCACTCGCATCACCGCACCGCACACGCACACGCACCACGCACCCACGCACCGCACACGCACACACGCACCACGCACTCGCGCTCACAATCGCACTCACTCGCACTCACCACTGCACTCACATTCGACCGCACTGCACACGCACACACGCACACGCACCGCACACGCACACGCACACGCACACGCACCACCACACGCACCACACGCACACCACACGACACACACGACACACGCACCACTGCCACAACGCACGCACTCACACGCACTCGCCTCATCCGCACCACTCGCATCGCACCGCACCACACGCACACACGCACACGCACACGCACACGCACACGACACACACGCACACGCACCACGCACCGCACACCACACCTCACACGCACACACCACGTACACGGACACGCACACGGACACGTACATGCACACGCACACACACAAGCACACGCAAACGCCCACACGCACGCTCACGCACACACACCACTAAAAACAACATATATACCCGCAATAGACGAAAATGCAAGCGCTGGGACACACACACCCACGCATGCACGCACACACATACGCTCGCACACACACACACACACACACACACGCACTTACACGCACTTACACGCACTTACACGCACTTCACACGCCACGCACCACGCACTCACACGCACACACGCACACGCACACCGCACCACACGCACTACACGCACCCACACGCACTACCGCACTCGCACACCATCGCACTCGCACTCGCACTCGCACTCGCACCTGCACTCGCACTCGCACTCGCACTCGCACCGCACTCGCACCGCACACGCACCCGCACCGCACTCGCACCGCACCGCACCGCACTACGCACCGCACTCCACCGCACACGCACCGCACTCCCACCGCCTCACAACGCACTCACGCACTCGCACCGCACTCGCACTCACTGCGCTCACACTCGCACTCGCACTCGCACTGCACTCACTCGCATCACTCGCATTCGACTCGCACTGCACCCGCACACGCACACGCACACGCACACGCACACGCACACGCACACGCACACGCACACGCACACGCACACGCACACGCACACGCACACCACACACACACACACACACACACACTCGCGCTCACAATCGCACTCGCACTCACACTTGCACTTGCTCTCATTCTCGCTTACTCACTCGCATTCGCACTCGCATCGCACTCGCACACGCACACGCACACGCACACGCACACGCACACGTACACGTACACGCACACGCACACGCACACGCACCCGCACACGTACACTCACACGCACACACACACGTACACGGACACGCACACGGACACGTACATGCACACGCACACACACAAGCACACGCAAACGCACACACGCACGCTCACGCACACACACCATTAAAAACAACATATATACCCGCAATAGACGAAAGTGCAAGCGCTGGGACACACACACCCACGCATGCACGCACACACACGCATGCACACACACACAGCACACGCACTATACGCACTACACGCACTACACGCACTACACGCACTACACGCACTACACGCACTACACGCACTACACGCACTACACGCACTACACGCACTCGCACGCACTCACGCACCGCACCCACGCACCCGCACTGCACTCGCACTCGCACTCGCACGCACCACCGCACTCGCACACGCACCGCACCGCACCGCACTCGCACGCACTCGCACCGCACGCACGCACCGCACCGCATCGCACTGCACCGCACCGCACGCACCGCACGCACTCGCACTCACGCCTCACAATCGCACTCGCACACCACGCACCGCACTCGCACTCGCACTCGCACCGCCCACACCGACACTCGCACTCGCACTCGCACCGCACCCGCACGCACACCGCACACGCCACCACGCACACGCACACGACCACACGCACACACGCACACCACACGCACACGCACACGCACACGCACACGCACACGCCACACGCACACCCACGCACGCACACACGCACACGCACCACACGCACACGACACACACACACACACACACGCACGACTGCACAATCGCACTGCACCACCACTTCACTTGCACGCTCACGTCACTACCGCACTCACCGCATCGCACTCGCACCGCACACGCACACGCACACGCACACGCACACGCACACGTACACCACACGCACACGCACACGCAACGCACACGCACCGCACACGCACCCGCACACGTACACTCACACGCACACACCACGTACACGGACACGCACACGGACACGTACATGCACACGCACACACACAGCACACGCAAACGCACACGCACGCTCACGCACACACCCATTAAACACAACATAATCCCGCAAAGCACGAAATGCAAGCGCTGGGACCACACACCCACGCATGCACGACCACACGCACACCACACGCACACGCACACACGCACTACACGCACTTACACGCACTACACGCACTACAACCACACCACGCACACACGCACTTACCACGCACTACACGCACTCGCACTGCACACTGCACTCGCACTGCACTGCACGCACTGCACACGCACTCGCACTCGCACACGACACCGCACCGCACTGCACCGCACTGCACCGCACGCACCGCACTGCACTCGCACACGCAGCACACGCACCGCACTACGCACACGCACACGCACGACACCGCACACGCACACGCACGCACACACGTCACATCGCACTCGCACACTCACAGCACCTCGCACTCATCATCGCACTCACTCGCACTTCGCACTCGCACTCGCACCGCACCATCGCACCACACGCACACGCACGCACCGCACACGCACACGCACCGCACGCCACACGCACACGCACACGCACACGCACACGCACACGCACACGCACACGCACACGACACACACGCACAAACGCTAACACGCAACAGCTGCACACGACACACGCATCACGCACCACACGCACACGCACACACACCACACACACACCGCACACCGCACACGACACACCACACCCACCGCACACGCACTCACACGCTTACACCACAGCACTCACTTCCGCACTACACGCACACGCACTTCCGCACCGCACACGCACCACACGCACACCGCACACGCACACGCACACGCACACGCACACACGCACACGCACACGCACACACACGCACACGCACACGCACACGCCACACGACACCACCACGCACACGCACACGCACACGTCACACACACACGCACACACCACGTACACGGACACGCACACGGACACGTACATGCACACTCACACACACACAAGCACACGCAAACGCACACACGCACGCTCACGCACACACACCATTAAAACAACATATATACCCGCACAGACGAATGCAAGCGCTGGGACACACACCCACGCACACGACACCACGCACGCACACACACACCGCCACACACACACACGCACACCACTTACACACGCACACACGCTACACGCCACCACGCACGCACCACTCCTCACGCACCACCGCACTGCACTCGCACTCGCACACGCACTCGCACTACGCACTGCACCATCATCGCAACTCACCGCATAACTCGCCACTCGCACTCGCACACGCCCCACCACCCGCACTCGCACACACGCACATCGCACGACTCCGCACACGCACTCGCACTCGCACTGCACCGCACACGCACACGCACCGCACCACGCACCACGCACACGCTCACAACGCACACGCACACGCACACGCACACGCACACACACACGCCTCACAATCGCACTCGCACCACATCGCACTACGCACTCATTCTCGCATACTCACCGCATTCCGCACATCGCACTCGACAACTGCACACCGCACCACACGCACACGCACACGCACACGCACACGCACACGCACACGCCACACGCACACGCACACGCACACGCACACGCACACGACACACACGCACACACGCACACGCACACCACACACGCATAACAACATATATACCCGCAAGACGAATGCACGCTGGGACACACACCCACGCATGCACGACACACGCTCGCACACGCACGCATCGCACACACACGACACACCACACACGCACACGCACACACGCACACTACGCGCCACACACGCACACACGCACACACGCACCACACGCACACACGCACACACGCACTGCACACGCACACGCACGCACCGCACGCACACGCACGCACGCACTACACGCACACGCACCGCACACGCACACGCACACGCACGCACGCACACACGCACCGCACACGCACACGCACGCACACGCACTGACGCACACGCACACCACACGCACACGCCACGCACACGCACCACCACGCACACGCACACGCACACGCACACACGACACGCACACGCACACGCACACGCACACGCACACGACACGCACACGCACACACCACGTACACGACACACACCACGACACACATCACACCACACACAAGCACCGCAAACGCACACACGCACGACTCACGCATCACCACTCGCTAAACACTACCCGCACATCGCACAACCGCACACCACACCACGCACACGACACACACGCATGCACACACCGCACACGCACACGCACGCACTCACGCACTACCACGCATCTACACGCACACGCACACGCACGCACTGCACACGCACGCACACGCACCGCACACGCACAGCACACGCACGACACCACACGACACGCACTGCACCCACACACATAGCACTGCAACTCGCACTCGCACTGCACTCACGCACCACCCTAACCGCACTGACCGCACAGCACAAATGCACTCGCACTCG